>JAIPRL010000610.1:0-41864 GCA_025469235.1 Pemphigus obesinymphae
CCTATTAGGTTAAAAGGTAAATTTTATAAGGCAGTGGTGAGACCTGCAATGATGTATGGAACGGAATGTTGGGCAGTAGATAGAAAGATAGAACAGAGAATGAGTGTAGCTGAGATGAGAATGTTAATTTGGATGAGTGGAGTTACTAGAGAGGATAAAATAAGGAACGAGTATATCAGAGGTAATATAGGGGTAGCTTCGATAGTAGACAAAATGAGAGAGACTAGATTAAGATGGGTCGGGCATGTATTAAGGAGGGAAGAGACTGAAGCAGTAAGATTAGTAAGGGAAATGCATGTTGTTGGTAAGAGGGGGAAGGGAAGACTGAAAAAGAGATAGGGGGATGTAATGGTGAGTGATATGAGGAAGGTGGGAGTAAGTGAAGAAGATGCGAGAGATAGAGTTAAGTGGAAATGTAGGACCAGGGTGGCCGACCCCAAATAGTTGGGAGAGAAGGCGAAGGAAAAGAAGAAAAAGTAATAAATAGTTATTGAATAATATTTTGATATTTATTTAAATTTTTTAAGTATCAATTCATTAATACCTATACAAAAAAAATTATAAACAGTCTTAAAAAAAAATTTTTTTATTTTTATTTTAATTTAATTAGGTTTGTATTGTGTGGCCATTTAATTTCTATTAGATTAATAATATTTGCAACTATTTTATCAATTGTTGACAGGTGTGAAAACAATACTAAATATAATAATAATAATATATATGAATATATAGTATTATAATATAGTATATACTTGTATCGGCTTCTTGTATCTTCTGCAATATCTGTAACATCTGAATCGACTGAATCCAGTGTCTACTTTATAAGTATGTCACCAATGTTACCATTTTCCAAGTCATCCAGACCAAAGTTGTCAACTAAAAATATTACATAAATGATAAATAGTAAATACATTTAATATGGAGTAGGTATATAGAATCTATTTGATAAATACAATAACTTTTGTTTTATTCTAGATTTTTTTTATATTTTTTTTTACTATTATCCTTCTGCTCTACAAATTTGAAGAATACTGGTAGAAAGTTTAAAAAAATATATAATTATTATATGGTTTAAGTAATTACCTATTTAAAAATATTAATTTGTACTTTATATATATATATATATATATATATATATATGTATTTTAATAACTTTTATCTATTTTTTAATTTACATTTACATTTAAGAAATTAAAAAATCACTGGCAGCTAAAGTAGAATTATGCCTCAATTAATTCTTGATCATAATATATTATATAAATATATTTTCATAGAATAATTAATATATTATATACCTGTATCATCTGCAATATTTACAGCATCTGAATATTCTGAACCAAGTATCCCCTTTATCTTGTTAGTATTTTCCAAATCAGAACTTGAGCTATTAACTGGAAATATACAAATAATGTTAAATTAGTAGGTACACTAGTAATTATAAGTGATATAAATAAGAATATAAAGTTGTACAATTTCAGATTTCAAGTTTGTATTTTTTTTAATGAATTGATCCATAGATCCTCTTAAATTATTGACTTACTGATCATTAATCTTTTTTAATTTCCGTTTTGCAGAACCACTTAACTGTTTTCTATTTGACGGATTTGACAACATATTGTAATGTCATACAATAGGTAGGTATATTAAATTAAAATAGGTAAATTATTATAATAATTAATAAAAGCTTAACACTGCAACGATGGACATAAAATTGAAATTCAACTCCACTAATTTAAAAAAAAATCAAATAATATTTGAATACATCAACCAAAACTAATTGGATATTAAACATTTAATTTCATTGCACAAAATAATATTGTTTAGTCGTTTATATTTAACTGCCTCGTTCCAAGGAAATGATCCGTCATAAATTATCAGTTAATATTGCAAATATTTCTATTTTTGTGCTATTTTTAGATGTATAGTAAATAATCGCACTACCCACTCAACTAATCTAGCTTATCGACGGTTTCACAGAATAAATAATATAAAATATTTTCATAATTTTTACAAGAAATAGGTACCTATCTCCATTATTAATAGGTATCATAGAACATATTATAATGTTCTAACTTCAATGTTAATATGACCTTTATTAAAATCTTGGTGTTTTAGGTAATTTCTATTATTTTATAATATATAGACAATCAAAACGCATCAGATGGTGCCCTCCCAAAATGGCATGGGCCTCTGGTGCCCTGGTGTAAGTACCATCCAACACCCCTGCTTGTTGCGCCACTAATTGCAATATTTTTTTTTGAATAAAGGTATCATACATATCCTATATCAACGGCAAAATCCATCAACTTGTATTTTATCATAGGTACCTACTTCACTATAGGTATATACTTTGACATTATATAAAAGATTACAGGTATGAAATAAAAATCCCAGTAGGTATTTTCATAAGATGCATGCTATATGGTATTAAAATTGAGTGTCATATATTATACCTGAAATTTTATCTGTTTACCATATTACAGTAATAATATTAGTAGATATACTAAGTAAAATTTTAGTGTTAATTTAAAAATGTTTTTGCAGTTTGTTAACTATAAAATATACTATCATAACAGTGAATATACTTCTATAATTTATGCCATAAGTACAATGTGACGAAAAACAACAATGTTGACCTTTTTTATTAAGATAGTTATATACCAAGAACGGATTCTGTAAATTATAAGTTTAAATTAAAATTAATTTTTTGTGTATTAGGGAAATAATGAATGTGGCAGAAAATGAAATGTCAGTCTATATAGTGTTAATAATGAAACTGCGTGAAGGTAATTGATACGTATTTATATATATAATATATAATTCTGTTTAACCTTGTATGGCTCTTGAATGATCATTTGACATAGATACCAAAATAGAAGCATTATATAAAACATTATATTATTATTATTACAGTTAAGAAATTCTATCATTTTGATAAGTTACTATGAATATATTTTCTAACTAATATTATATAAATTTTAATTTAGTCAATCATCTAATTTTCTATTATAATATATAGAACCTACCATATTTTAAACAGATAAATTACCGTGTATTATATAGAATTAATTGTATCTAAGTACCTAAGATAGATAGGTATCAGTAATTGTGTAGGCCTAATTAGTAATGCACTTATATAATATTAGTATTACGTGTCAACTAAGTTTATATTTTTAAAAGACATTGATTTTCACTTTTTTCTTAACAACCTTTTTTAAAACGTTAGGCTTTTTTTAAACATTTTATTTATTGTCTAATTTGCTATAATAAGTATAGGTACCTAAAGCAATATCAAAAATAAAATAGAAATATGTTGTTAAAATTGTACTTAAAATGTAGTAACTACCTAACAATAATATATATGCCTCATTGGTAATTTTGTCTTTTGTAAATACCTATTTGGATTTACATGTTAAAAATGTTTAATGTATTCAATCATTATAAAAACCACATTAAATGTAATGCAATGCATGATTATCAAAATATATATTATTAACAGAATGTAATTCTGTGTTAAAAATGGTGAATTTAATCATACTTAATAAGTATGTATAAATGGGAAGGGAGATGAAAAACTTTAACAGTAAATAAATATCAGTATCCACATTTTATTAAATTTCGAGAGATTAAATTTACTGGGTGATTTAGTCGTGTATGTGCGAACTATCTGCCAGTCACTACCTGAATAATAATGGATTAAAAACGGGAACCAATTTGGACACTGCGATTTAGATCTGGGAATCAATCCGGTTTCAAACATTAGTGGAATCTACCGTTTTTGTTTTTAGCTTATATAATAAAATTCAAGAACTCAATCTGCTCTAAATTTATCCATATTTACTTAATTTGAATTTTTCTTAAAAATTAGCATAATAGCTATTTCAAAATTCTCAAAAACCCAAATACATAAAATAAATTTTTTGTTTTGAAACTTATGTCATCAAATCTTATAGGTTTTAAACTGTCAAAAAATATTTGTTTGCTGTAGAGATACTAAGATATCAGTTATAAAAGAATATTTAAAGATTAATGATGTAACAAAAGATAAACCAAGACATTTAACCATTAGCAATTTATAAGATGGATTATATATTATTTGGTATAATATTTATGTATTTCAGATTTTGCGCAGTGTATAAAACGAATATTGAATAAATCGTAATACCATTGTTTATGGGAATTAATTTTGAGTGTGAGCGTATATAACTAATTGTAGATGTATCTATAATTATTTTGTCATATACTATTTTTTGTTATTCAGTTGAATTATACATCTCAATATATGAGCAGGTATATAAAAATAGAAAACATAAAACAAATTAATTAAATTAATTTTAAGTTAAATAATGACATTACTGAATATTTTACAAACATTTTTATCTGTAAAATTAAAAGTTTTAAGTAGGTATAAGTGAATTTCAACTATTTTATAAAACATTTATTTTTATATGTTATAGTATTATGTATTTAAATTGATTTATTATTTATTTAGGTTTTAATTTGTATTTTTTTTTTTGATATTTGTTACAAAATATAAAAATGTTATTATTGGAAAGTATATGTACGAACAAATTATATCATTAACTCTGTTATATTGATATAGATATACAATTGAATAAATTAAAAACGTTATTTCTAAATTACATTGATTGTTTTCTTATTATTGGCAATATTAGAAATTACAATCAATGAGTAGGTATATATGACAAACAATATTTGTATAACATATAGGTATTATAAATTTGAATCATATTAGTCCGGTACTGTCATATAGTATTTTTTATCATTTAGTTAAATAATATATAACCATGACAATGAAACATGATACAACCAATGAATTTTAAAAAACGAATATTATATAGTATAGGTACATACTACATATAATATAGCATTCATGATGAAAATATTTTTAATATAATATTAGGTATCAGGTATGTAAATATTTATTCTGTATAGGTATGCATTCCAGATAGGTACCTACTATACATTTTGAAGTGAATTTCTACAGTTTCATCAAACATTTATATAGACATATAGATAGTATTAAAAATTATAAAAATGAATCACATAGCGCATATTACATGGATACATAACATTCATGTGTATTGATATGACTAAAATGTATCATTAAAAAAAAATTTTATGTCTATAAATATAATATAGGTATTAATAATTATCGTTGTTCTTTGTAATTAAAAAAAAAAAGGTTTTTGTTGTTTAAGAATAATACCTAGTGAAAATTGGCAATATTTGACATTACAACATGTGTAAGTATATAAGACAAACAATATTTTTATTATGTATAGGTATTATTATAATTGAATCGTAGTAGTAATTTAGTTAAATAATATTATATAGGTATATAAAAAAAATGAATTTTAACCTAACAACAGTACTCAATATTTAATGAACATCTTTGTCTGCAGAATTTATATTCTAGATAGGTAAGTACTATATATTTCAATAATAGGTATAAGTGAATTTCAACCGGTTTTCAAACATTTATAAAGGCCATATAGTATTAAAACCTATAAAATGTATCAAAGCACTGGAAGTATTGTTATTTGTTATAATTAAATGTTAATTAAAAATGATTATTCCTTTTTATGTTGTATTAACCACGTCCATGTATATTGTTACGAATATAATGTACCAATAATACTTTGCTAAATATATATTAAATAATATACTGTATGAATATTTTTAGTATTATTGCAATAGAATGAATAAACTGAAAAACAATGACCTTTTTCTTATTGTTAGGCACTATGAAACATAATACAAAAAATGAGTTAAAAAAAAAGACTAACATTTTTACAATAGGTACTATAATAATATTGAAATGAAATTTAAAAAATAATAATAAAATAAATTAGAAGTCTGGAAAATGTAAAAACTTACCTATAATAATATTGTCAATATATTAGGTAAGTACCTATGTAATTTGTTTTTAGTATAGTATTTATTATATATAGATATGAATTCCAAATAGGTAGGTACCTACTATACATTTTGCAAAGTGAATATTAGTTATATTAACCACAGCCATGTATATTGTTACGAATAAAATGTATCATTAACTTTGGTTTATAAAAAATAATGTCCGAGTATTTTTATTATTATTGCAATAGATTTGAATATGCTGAAAAACAATTTAACTTTTTCTTACTGTTAGGCAATATGAAACATTACAACATTTACAACCAATGAGTTTTTAAAATAAATAAAATCGACATTTAATAAATTAGTACCTACATGTCACAGAGTCCGGGCAAAAGTATAAAATCGTTGAAGTGAAAACGTACCTATCCAGATAAATACGTATTTGAACTTCTCATATAGTATTCCATATTTTCATAATAATATATACTTATATTTTATATGGATAAGTAGGTATACACATTGATAATAGGTATATATAATATATAATAAAGGATAATAGGGATAATAGAAATTTCGTTTAAATACTATGAATACCAACAGAGGGATGATTAATACCCTTACTATAGGTACTGTGTTTTACGAGAAATCATCCAAACAGAACACTTCAAGCACTGTGCATTCCCACTAAATTTCATTAAATTACACCAGCCCGAGTGTAAATAGAGAAAGAAACTCAGTATTCTTATGGTTATTGAATAAATAACATAAATAACATATTGAATATTGTGGCCACTCCATGACTACAATATTCATTATTATTATGAATAAAATTAAAAACTCATTTATTTAAATTTTAACCAGCCAAAAATCTAACGAACATAACACAACGCCGTTTCAACTTGAAGTACTTGTACTTTTAATGTTAAAATATAACAACTGGCTATAATAAAACAACGTAAAATTGTTTTTTCTAAATATTATTTTGTCATAAATAGAAATATTCCCTATTTTTCACTTTGGATATATGTAACAAAGTCATACAAAATTTAAATAATATTCATGTACACTATTTATACTACATTAAGATAAATACTTGATATAAAATTAATATTTTAGTTATAAAAGAAACCTTTTTCTTAGGTGTTAGAAAAAATATCTATATATATATATATTATTTGTTAAAATACTAATATTTTATTTTTATTATTATAAAAAATGCAATTTGTATAGGAAAATGATAACAATAAAAAATAAAATTGTAACATATATTTCAATATAATATACTTTATTTAAAAATGTGAATATCAAATTATTGGGTAGGTACCTAGTAGTATGAAATGCAAATCAGTAGGTAGATAAAAATATTATGTTACGGAAATACGGAAATATTCTGTCTAAAATACCTAAATTCTCACCTAATATAAAATCTGGATCGCCAATATCATCATCGATTTCGGAAAAGTCAAAACAATCGTCGTCCAATGCTTAATTTATATATCTTCATCATTCATCTTATACATTTTTATTTCAAACACGGAATTAATTTAAACACAGTACACACTCGATTAAAATAATTATCTATATTATTTTTTAAAATAAAACACATTAACACAACAAACTCTTCAACGTGTAAAAGAATAATGATAACGAATAATGCAGTACCAATTTCAAACTATAATGATAGTAATATGGAAGTAGATAAGGCACGTGTTGATACAATATGACAACATTGTTTGGTGCAAAAACCAGATGTCCTTTTAAATAAAAACTCGCGTCTTGTGGAGAATATTATTCTTTATTTCATTCCATGAAAAAACGCATTTTCGAAAAAGAATTATCCGGTTGTTGCGGCAAGGCCCTTCAATTATATTGTGTACAGTTACGAGTATACGGTATAATATGATTTTTACATCTGATCACACTGATTTTGGAGAAAATTCTGTTTACAATATTTTAACGTTGAGTTTCCGGTACCCACAGCATTTCATTTTACTCCGGTAAACCGTGATTTTTCTATGATCGTAATATAATTATCACTTAATCTATCTACCTATTTTGTCGTGAATGGTGTTAAGTACAATTTACTGTAAAAAATTAAAAAGTAAAACAGCTAGGTGTTACGGTGTACCCATAAGTTTTATAGTAGTAACTAGCGTGTTCTGCATCAATTTTTTATTTTGTTTATGATTGAAACTTGAAGACCGGCATTGGTGTAAGCAAGACGTGTAAAATCGATTAGATTTTTCATATTCAAATATCTAACATCAGTCGGACGTTTTCGATATCCATGTAAGTTCCAAAATATTCATTTTCTATTATCTAGATAGGTAGATATATTATTGTAGCTCAATGAGGCTTATTCATTTTTTCAAGACTACCTATTTACATATTATCTAATTAACGTTATATATTTCACTGTGTTAGCAATGAATATTAATTGTATTGGAATCTGTAAATTAACTAATTTATCATTACATGCATTGTCTGTATGTAGCTGGTACTTTTACCAACAAATATGACTGTAACACGACGTATATACAAGTATATGCACTTTTTTTACCTTTGAAAAAAACTGGGGACTAATGAGTTACTATAAAACTAAGCTACTAAAAGGTACATAACTAGTTAACTTGTTAACTTAACAAGTGACTTTTTTTACTAATTTATAATTGATTCATTTGCAATTTAAAATGTTATAGTTAGGTACTTAATAAAATATAATAAAAATGTACAGTTAACAGTTACAAAGGATGTTAAAAGGGTCGCTAAGTAGTTAACAAAAGTAAGGGTAGTATGCAGAGTATATATAAAGTAGAAGATAAGCAAACATGATGGTGAACAGAAAATGTGTAGGAGATATTATCAAAACAAAAAACCGTTTAAGAAATAGCAGAAAACCAAGGAAAAAATTGATTAGGTAGAGTATAAAGTTTATGTACAGTAGCAAAGTGTGCAGTGAGTAAAACTAAATTAGGAAAATATAATGAGTTGTATGAGAAATTAGGAACATTAGAAAGAAAAAACGAAGAGTAAAAGATTGCTAAAGGAAGAGATCCACTGGATTTTAAAAATATTTGGTGTTTAAACGATAATGAAGTAGAATATTAACAAATGACAGAGAGATGATATATAGATAGAAAGGATATTTTAAAGAATTATTAAATGATAAATTTTGAGAGAGGTAGTAGATCAAGTTGAATGGAATTTGGGTATGATAGGTTTAATGAGAGAAAAACAAGCTCAGAGTACAGTTAGAAACATGAAAATTAAGAAAGCAGTAGCACAGGATGATATACTAATAGAATATATACACACATTTTAGGTAAATGATATACATACTACATAATATATATATATATATATACCTTCTTCTCCTTTGCCTTCTCTCCCATCTATTTACCAACTATCAACCACTCTAGTCCTATACTTCTACCTAACTCTATCTCCCGCATCTTCTTCACTTACCCCTACCTTCCTGATATCACTCACCATCACATTCCCCTTTATTTCGGTCTTTTTCTCCCCCTCTTTCCATCAACATACATTTCCTGTACTAATCTTACTGCCTTAGTTTCTTCCCTCCTTAATTCATGCCCAAACCATCTTAATCTATTCTCCCTCATTTTGTCAACTATCGAAGCTACTCCTATACTACTTCTTTTATACCCCTTAATTATTTTGTCCTCTCTAGTCACTCCATTCATCCGCCTTAACACTCTCATCTTATGTTACACTAATTCTCGGATCTATCTTTCTATCTATTGTCCAACATTTTGTTCCATACATCATTGCCGGTCTCACCACTGTCATAAAATTTACCTTTTAACGTGATAGGGATTCTTTTGTCACACAAAACACCTGATTCTTCTCTCCACTTACACCATTTTCTTTTCCTTTCTTTGTATTTCTTTACAATCTGTTTTGCAAAAAAATATTGGCTCCGTTGTTGATCTCGTTGGCTTAAACCCAAACCGATTTCTAGTAACAATATTGTCTCACTTCTTACCCTTTTATCTATTATATATTCCCAAATTTTCATACTGTGGCTCATAAGTTTTATCCCTTTATAATTTCCACATTCATGTACATCTCCTGTAGCCTTAAATATTTGTACCACACAACTCTTCCTCCACTCTTCTGGAATTTTTCCTTCAACCAGTACTTTATTATAGAACTTTGTGAGCCATCCTATACCTATAATTCCTAATACTCTCCATACTTCTGGTACTTTATCCGGTCTTACCACTTCCTTATTTTTCTAACGGGACTCCACACATCATTTTCCTTTATTCAATCTACCATACCCAAATTCCACTTAACTTGATCTATTTTCTTTCTCGGAAATTATGTATTTAATTATCCTTCAAAATATTCTTCCCGTCTTTTTATCACATCCTTGTCTTTCGTTAACATTTTCCTATCATATTTTTACACCAAATATTTCAAAATTCCCTGGTTTGTTATTCTTTTCCCTTATCTAGCATGTACGCTTATTTTATTATCAACCTCATACAACTTATCATGTTTTTCTAATTTAGCTTTACTCACTCCACATTTTGTTGCTTTAAATTAACATTTATATTCTACGCAATCTTTCCTTTCTCTGGTTTTCTGCCATTTCTTAAGCTGTATTATTAGAAAAATCCACAAGTACTGAAATTATAAACGGTATTTTTTTCTTCTATATTATCTCCTGTACTTCTTCTACCTAACTCCATGTTTATTTATCCTCTAGCATACTACCTCTACTCTCACCAACGACTTTCTTTACATTTATATATGAAATAAAAATAATGATATTCTAGGGATTATATGGGCAATAATAAATATTTTCTAAGTCAAATTATTATACTTATTTATATACTGCTTAATATTATTGGTATAAAAACAAATACAAACAGGTAATAAATTATCTTGAAATTATATAATTCAAAGACTATATAATATTTGGAACTATAATATGTACTTCACAATTAGTGTTTATGTAAATGATGTAATATTTAAACAATTTAACAATTTATTTTTATGTAAATAGTCATAGAATAAAAAATGCATTCTGAAAGTAGGAATAATATTGGTACATAATTCCATATTTGAAAATAACTATAAATAAATGTATCATTAATTTCAGCTTAATATACTATCAGACTCAATGGAATTTAATATGAACACAGCAACTTCTTCAGAAAACAATATATCCTTTATCCCAACTGCTCAATTTTTGGAGAGTATTAGGTTTCAAGCTTTGCCATTTTATAATGTCCTCGCTGTTATAATGAAGCCAACTGCTTTAATAGATCAAGAAAGATATTCATTACAAGTTATTCCGAAAGGTAAAGTACTATTTGTGATCAGTATTTTTAAGTTAATTAACTCTAAAATGTTAATTTTATTTTTAGGTCTGAGAGTAAGGATGTACGAACTTCGCATTTCAAAGAAAAATATCCATATTATTACAGAGAACTATAAATTTTTTTCTACTGAGGAAAAATATCTATCTGAAATGTATCAAATTCAAATAAGAATCTCTGTATTAGATGCAACAGTAACCAAAGTGACTGATTTTCTACCTAATGGACTTGAAATTCAAATCAATGGCAAAGAATGTCCATTGCCACAAGACAATAAATCTCCAATTATTAATTGTACTAAATTCTTCAAACTAAATTCAACTGTTTTAAATCAAATCAATATCAAATGGATTTCAAGTGAGAAAAACTATGTTATGGCAGTATATATTGTAAAAAAGTTGAGTGTAGATAATTTATTAGATTCACTTAAATATAATAGAACAATGAGTTTTCAAGAGTCAGTTAATATTATCAAAAGGTTTGCAATTAGTAAATCAAATTTGAATACATCTGTTCCTGTTCATATGTCTTTGTTGTGTCCATTAACTTTATTGCGAATAAAAATTCCAGTAAAAACGATCAATTGTAATCATCTGCAATGTTTTGATGCCATTGAATATATTTCAATGAATGAAAAAAATCCAACATGGCTGTGCCCAATTTGTGACAAAGTGTGCTTGTTTGATGATTTACTAATAGATGCATTTTTACTGAAAATTTTACAAAATGCAAATCTTAATCGTTTTAATGACATTCAATTAGTACCAAATGACATGTGGAGATTGTTTAATGAGAAGAATCCTAATGATGATAGTGATGATACGGATGAATAAGAAAACTGAGATCCCGATTGTACAGATTTGATTAAGGAAATAATGGAAACAGACGACCGTCTTCAACTCTAGGATCTCCATTTATGCTATTTATCTACAATTATTATTTTTCTTATATTTCAGATATTTAGAATATTATTTAGGAATCCAAATTTGATATCATGTAATTTATAAATTATTCAGTTATATGATAAAATAATTAATTCTATATTGAAATGTATTATTTAAAGGACTAAATAAAAGCGTAGATATTATATTATATTTACCTTATTCTATTTCTATTAATTTATAATGATATATTGTAGTATAATGTATGTAGTTTTTAGTTTTATGTAGCTATTTTCTTTTTCTTTTTTTAAATGATATTATAATTAAGTACCATATTTATCATTATAATGTTTATTTATAAATTAAGCTAATTTATAACATTTTCAACCTGGATATAAAAAATAAAATGTAAATGCTGTTGTCTTTATATACATATTGTAGTTTTAAATAAAAATGATTGTTCATATTTTACAAATTATAAAATATTTTTACATGGATAAAACATTTCAACAATGTTTAACTTAATTTAATAAATATCTTTATCCCAATCATTTATTTTATTTTATAATTAATTATTTTGAATTAGCAGTATCAACTCATGGGTAAAATATCTGATGGTACACATTAAAAATTTTTATAATTTTTGTAATAATATTCTATAATCTATTACATTAAATTTTGTTTCAAATTTCAATTTAACATTACTATGGAAAAAAAACAGCTACCTATACTTATATTTTATAGTTATAAATATAATAACTGAATATATATATTATTAAAGGACCATACAACTGAAAAATCGTTTTTTTCTTTTATTGCATAAAATTATGCTACTAAATTAAACAAAAAAATGGATATCTCAAACAAATTACAACAATTATTTAGTTATCTACGCGCATTTGGAATATACGAATATTATGTAATTTCTCCAGTTGTAGAAAGACTGGTAATGTGATGCAGTAATGATCGACTATAGACTGAGGGTTACATGATTGCCTAACATATTTTTTTAATTTTTGTTATGCATTTGGTCAGAGAATAGTTTAGTTTAGACACACTATACAAACCAATTTCCTGCTTAGATTCTTTAAAATGTACACAATATATTTTTCGAGAAGTGGTGTAAAATATAAACAACGCATGCACTTATGAAACACTATAATGAATTATGTGTGCACCACCAAGTAATGACTGTCGCAATAGTGACTCAATACCTGATAACATGACATTATTATATAACATCGGTGACCAAACTACGGCCCGCCATCAAATATTATCCAACCCAAAGAAATTTTTTAGATTTAAATGGGTTTTTTATTTTCCTCAGACGGTAGTGTATTATTATTATTGTTTTAAATTTAAAAGTAAAGATACATCATTGTGTTTGTAAAACGATTCTGAGCAAAATTTGGTATAATATTAAAAATAAATTGACATCCATGATAACTTTTTCAAAATGAAAATTTTCCACTATTAAAGGTAGATTTCCTACATTTTTACATAAGAAAACTATTGGTAAAATAAAAAAAAAATAACCTTAACCAAATTCATTTTTTATAGATGTTATCTAACGACCTGAGTACCAAAATTTAGTAGATTTGCCTCTCACGCCACTGTTATTTTATTAAACTTGCTAAATAGAATACCAAACATGGCCTTCAGTCATTAAATTTATGAAAAATATAAATACTACTAATGGTAGGTACTCAAACCCTTCCAGTTAAATGTAGTGATTGGAATTGTAAGTTAATTAATATTTATAAGGCCAGAAAGACAATAATTATTCATGGCCTTTAATTTTTATAAAGTACCAACTATATAAAATTTGTCATTAAAAAAGCTCGTAACCCCTTTACAAATAATAAATCGTTATCCTTCCATGGTTCTTGTTATTACCTTGTGTAAAATACAACGATCACCCCAGTAAGTCCACTTACAATTTATATAGTAACCTAACCCATTTAAAAAGTAAGCATAGGGAAATGCTTTCTTTGCCCCTCCCCCCCCCCAATGATGCTGCTTTTAAACAATATATTCCACATTTTGCTAAGAATCTAAAAAAAGTTTAGTCAACATTTCAAAATAATTCATCACTTTCAAAATGTGTTCCTAGCTACACTCACATCTATGGCCCGCCATGAAAATTCTTTTTTGGATACGACCCTCATTCCAAAAAGTTTGGTTACTCCTGTTACATTACTGTATAATAAGTCCCGCACACAGTTTATGAATTGGTTAACAAATATGAAATTGACAAATGTATGATGATGTCCGTCAACTTTTAGATTAAAAAGCTGGTTGACACACATTTGTACGTGTGTGGGGTTGTTTGAATACAGATACCATGCTTCAAGACTGTATGTACGTATTTTATAATAATATATGCATATTACTTTCTACATAGTACATTTGTCTTTATAAAATATACGTTATTATCATTTTTATAATGTATAAATATATTATGAATTTTACAATTTTATTTTAAAGTTTTTAATAATATTTAATAATTTAAAATACTATAATACAGTGTTCAATACAGACTAAACACAGATCTAACAAAATATGTCTACACTACAAACTCATAACTATGTTGACCTGTGTATGGTGAAATATCAACTATCAATTGATTGATAAACAAATTGATGAACAAATCAGTAGAAAAGGGTCGAACTCAAAATTTAGACGTTAAATCGAAATATGAAGTTTAAAATCAAACCTGATCCTGAAGTCTGAACCGTATTATAGTTTTATGCTGAACTCGAATTTGAACCTGAACTATTAGGTTTAATATTGATCCAAACTATTTAGTTTCTCCAATACGTGGTAATCAGAATTTATACTACGTACATATTGATTCGAAAATTAAGTATTAATAAGTATATTATATATTGTTATATTTATTATATTTATTATTATATATAATAATATTATATTATTATATAAGTATTATTAATTTTCTTATAAAATGTCCTTTCCCGGCCCTTTTAATGGACACCCATGGAGAGTACCATATAGTTGGTACCTCTTGGTAGCTGAAACCATGAAAACCTAGGTTCACTTCCCCACTGGCTGCTAAGGTCTCATGGAATTAAAGAGTACCTATACATAAATATCTATATAATAGTCTACGATATAGGCATGACAAAGGTGGGCAAAATGTCCAAATCACCACTGTGAGTTCAATAACAGTCCGATTGATGTTAAAGTGTGTTATATAACACCATTGATAATATATACATATAATAATTAATAAATAATGGTTCTCCAAAAGAAAACATGATCTTCACCTATCCTCCAATGAGAACCCGTGGATAGAGGCTTAATGCAATAGAGGGTAGCCAAAATCACGAGGTTCCAAGTCGCCTTTGTATTGAGTAATGTTATTAGTTATGAAGAATTAAAATTCGGTTATGGATAACCTAAAAAAGTGACTTTTAGTATGTTATATACCAAAGTATTTAACATATTTTGCCACCATTCAGACTGTTGAATCCACTACAGTGAATCAAAAATTTCTCACTCCTTTTCCATGAACAAATAATTATTACAATATATAAATGACTATATACAGTGCAAATAACAAGTCTTATAAAGAATAAAATATTGCAAAAGGTGTTATGCAATTATGAATAGGTAACATGAATAATATGTAGATGAAAAAATCAATTTTATTGGAACGTAAAAAATACATTAATAGTATTTTGGTGTTGAGTTACTTGTAGAATTATTTATAGATATAAATAAAAATAAAAATAAAACCCAATTTCTACAAAATAATTTCTTTTTATTTAACAATTACGTATTTTGAAAACAATGTTTCATCTTCAGTGTTAAACAAGTACTCAGAACTACATGCTAGAAATTGGGTTTTTATTTATATCTATAAATAGTTCTACAAGTAACTCAACACCAAAATACTATTAATTTATGACAATCAATTAAAAGTAATTTAATACAATAATATTACATACTAAAATATTTTATAAATTATTCAAGTTTTTTTTTTAATTATTCATTCTTAGAAGCATGCAGGACATCGACAGGATCTTTGAATTATTTTACGAGAACTTCTCCTCTTTTGGTTAGATGAACTGGATTCCATTGAATCTTCACTTGTAACAGTTGAGTTAGATTCACTGTGTTTGCGGTTACTAAGTTCAGCATCATATTTTACCTTTTTTTCTTTTCCAATATCTTTTATTCTATTTTCAAATATTTTTATTAACTTATCAATTTCTTTCATTTCATTTATATTTTTTTTATCAGGTATATATTTTTCCTCGAATTTGACTAATTTTGGAAGAGTTATTATTCTACGTAATTTAGATGGACTTGCTTGAGGAGATTCCTGAGTTATAAATGTTATATCATACATAGTTTGTTTACTACATATTTGTCTGGATTCTTTCTTCTTTTTATTGTCTTCAAATTGTTTTATTAATCTGTCACAATCTAGATTACCCTCAGGTTCCCAAGTATTATATTCATCACCATAATTTTTCCATTTTAAAAAATATTCAATTTGATTGTTAATTATTCGCTTATCAATGATTTTTTCAACCCAGTAATCTACTTTATGATCTTCCACTTCCGTACTACAATTTGATTCCGTGTTTGAATTTTCATTTGTTACTTCCATACTGAAAAAATAATAAATACATTACTAATTATTATTCATAAATAATAAACACAGTTTCTTAGCAATATAATTGGTATGATGATTAGGTAGCAATCAGCAAAATTAAGAAAAAATTATTAAGTGACCATGACACACTATTTGATGTCATTACATTCATTAATGATGGCCCCAGACTTAATAATTGTATTATTATTTATAAATTCAAAAAGTATGTATATATATATATTTACTGTCTAATTAAATTACTGTGTTTATTATACCAAGTTATATTGGTACACAATAAACATATTTGTATATGAGATAGATGTATGACTAGAGCTATAATATTATCAGTTTATAACAATAATAAAAAAAAAAAAAAACTTTAAGACGTTGAGTAAACAATTTATTTGTTTAAAATTTTTTAAGCATAACATTTCTCATTTAATATTTATCATAAGTGGAAATTTATTGAAAATATCAAGAGCTAATAATTCTCATGTCAAACAGTTTCCTTAACAACAAAAACAAACTCTCTTAGTCATATTTTTAATTAATTAAAATTACATAATTAGTAATGTTCGGTAGATTTTTCTTACTCTTTGAAAACTATTGGGAAAAATTGAACATACATATAAAATATGAATTGAAATACTTCTTCTACTAGAAAGTTTGGATAGGCATAAACATCAAAAAAATAAAATAGAAAATATATTAATTTACTAAGAATCTAAAAACCTAATTTTTCAATAATACATATTATTCACAATCACAAGTACCAACATAATATTATAGCCTATTAAATAGTTATAAACATTTTAGTTCAAATAATTAAAACAACTGGACATTTATTCTCACCATTTCCATCTGTTTATTTTTAACATTATTTTTTTATAAATACATTTTAGTAATAATAATATTGACGCTTTAACAATCCAAAAAGTTTCAAAACCTACAATATTTTTAATCACACCAATATTATTATAATATCCTTAAGTCTGAAAAGTAGGAACAAAAATATTGATTTTGAAAAAAAATTCCTAGGTATAATTTACATCAAAAACTGAAAATGAGACGTAATATCTATATGACCACGCAACTGGGATAATTAAAAATTATGTCTACTATTGGCCAGTGTAGCAAAAGTAAGAGCAAGATAAACAGGAGTATAGTCATGGGGACAGAGGATATTACTTACAAATGCAAGAATATATTCTTTGTACGCGCTCAAATATTATTGATATTATTAGAATTCTATCATGTTATCAATAGGTATTATTTTTATAATATAATCTAAGCACTCACCCCCATTCATCTGGAAATTGTAAGCGTATGTTTCAAAGACCAGTACACATGAGCATTTAAGCATTCAAGATGACCCATAGTATAGGGATCCCATATATTTTATTATACAGAATTATCCATATATGAATCAAGAATTCCTACGTCCTGACAAAATGTTTAAAATGTTACTTTTGTCCCATATTTTTAAAAACCTATTTCGTATGTCTCTTGTAAATTTATAAATTTAAAAATGTGTCATTATCTTTATTTAATTTGAATAATCAATATTCAAACATAAAGATGAGAATATCTTTAATATTGTTAGCTAAAAAATGTTAAGTATTGCCTATACTTTTATAATTTCATAAGGAAAATCATCCTAAAATAACTGTAGTTTCTAAACTTAGTGAAGAATATACCTATCTATTAGTTTTAGATTAAGAGGATGCTATGCACACATTATCAGAACAAATTTTTCTGATAGAAAATGTCATCTAGTTAATACTTTGAAGAAGTAATTTTTTATTTCCTATGTTAGCTTTCCTACATGTAAAAAATAAACTTGAAAGGAGGGAAGTGGAATGTTTTACGAAATGAAAATCGTATTTGATCGACGCACAATATGTACGTGAAAAAGTTTTTTTTTTATAATTCTATAAGAAAAGTCTCTCAAAAATAATTTTGAGTTCTACTTATGTTGTTATAATTTTATATATGATATTATTTATTAAAATTTAGAAATGAAATATAGATGTCCAATATTTTTAAAAATTTAATCTGGGATCCCTACCATAGTAATAACATTCAAAACGAAACATTTTTTATTGTGGACGAATATAGGATCAGTCAGCTGTGATTTAGCGGTATTATCAAATTAGTAATAATTTATTTTGTGAAAGTAATAGTAATGATGATAATAATAATAATAATAATATCGGGAATAAATTATATAGGTAGTGTGATGAATCAACCTTCATACATATGTCACAGATCCAGTGGTGGAGATCGTCCCGCCTTGCCTTTATTTCGGGCTTTTTTAGTACCTATTACTGCATTTACAAAATTTCGGAAAAATACATAAAACATGCATTTTATTAGATAAAGACGGTAATATTATTTTTAATCCCTAAATATAATAAAACGTTAAGAGGATGCCACACACCTGATTTTTAAGAGGTTCGGTAAAAAATTGTATAGGTAATTTATATTAAATTTTATGAAAAATTAAAATCAAACAAATTAAAAATATTTAAGTAGACCATTGTCAGTACCATTTTCAATTGGGTAATCACGAATTTGTTAAAAAAAACTTGTTTACCCATTTTTCATTTTTATCAACTTGAGAATATTGTAGAATGATGAAATAAAAAGTAAATATAAAGAACAAAATTATTAATAAATTATCTAGTGACTGTTGAGCTGATTTTTGATATACCTATGCATTTTTACATGTTTTATGAACTGTTAAAAAAATAAAAATGTATATAGTTTAACAGCTCATAAGAGGGCATTCAAGTATTACATCAGCGCATTTTTGGCCATTTTAGACCGCCTCTTCCCCCTTGTCAGCAAATTTCCGACCCCCTCCCCTACTTTATTATGTGAACATATATCCGACCATCCCCCTCTATTAAAAAAAATTTTTAAATTTCCTAATTTTAAATTAATTAATTAAAAATTTTGTTACATATTTGGATAAATATAAATACATATTTTTATAAAAATAAGTACACATTTATATCCATATTTTTATTTATTTTTTATTACTGCCGACTCCAGCATGGTTCTAACACTCCCATACCCCTTGTCAGCAAATGTAAGCACACGGCAGTCCCTCCCTCCCCATAAGAGCTTACGTAACGCCCACTAAAACGGGTAAAAAAAATATAAAAATGCATCTCAAAAATCGGTTCCACCAGTCGCTAGGTAATGTTGTTAGCCATAATTTGTTTTTTGTTTCGTATTTCTAACATGTTTGTATGATGATACAAATAAAAATTTGAATACAAGTTTTTCATTGAAATATTGTAGGTGTGGCATTTCTACGATTCTACAATAGTTTTTACATCCCGTTTTCCCAATTCGAACGGATGAAAACTTGATAATAGGACCTTAGGAGCCGCGCAGTTTGGGTTCGGTCTCCGCCGAGCCGTTGACGTCGTATTTTTTCTTATCGCCTTTGCTTTTTTTTACCTTTTGTGCCAGTGGCGTCATTTAATATTTTTTTTAATACACATATTTTTATGCAGGCCACACCCTGTCTGGAATTTTCAATACAGAAAAATAAAATAACTCACTTATTTTCCAATATAATAGTACCCAGTGGCACAGACATGAATTATCGTGTTAATATAGTAAAAAATTCATAAGTTTTGAATTTAAAAGTAGACCAGTGAAAAGGACAAGCCAGTAGTCGCTACCTACCTATTACACGGGCCAAATTACTATAATATTTGATTTTAAATACGCAAATGTATAGACAGAAGATTGCTATTTTAACTTTTAATATTCAAACAACTGTAATATTGTATAGTATTCTGTTAATTAGGTAATATGATATAAAAAAGTCGTACCTACTTGTGTTTTATTTTATATTTATTAACATATTTTATTCGTTTGTTAATTCTCAACAACAATCATAGAAGAAATATAATGTGAGTCACCGTGTAATATAATCTACCGAAAAATTGTATGTATACGTACGATTTACATGCGTGAAAAAATCGAATGAAATATCAAAACGTAAAAATTGGAACAATAGTCCAGGCGCATGCGCACCAAACGACCAGGTGGGAATTAATGTTTACACGGTTGGTCCGTTGTACGCATTATCTACACGAATACCAGAAACGCTCCAGGTCACCAAATCACCCCACTCAGGAAACCCCGTTTCAAAACCTGACCGCACAACCTAGGTAGGTACCATCTGCCTGCCTTATCATAATCTTGGTTCGTTCGATAAACTAACACGCACGAGGCGTAGAAAAAAATTCGTTATCTGGACTGTTATAATAGTTGTATAATAATATTATCTGGCATACTGAACAATATTAATGTTAACGTGTTAACTAAATTTAGGTAGGTGTATAGGTATACAGTAATTCAAATGATTTGATATAATATAATGATACCTAAACGTGTACATTGGATATTATGTATTATTTATATTAGTTTAATGTACTTGGGGTATGTGAAAAAATAAAAGTCAATGCTGTTACTCTTTTAAAGTAGGTACGTAGGTACCTAATTTAGGTTTTTAATAATTCGCCCTACCCTTCCCCTTACTCTAGATCCGTCGTCACTGCACTAATACCTCCTACGCTCTCGACGTATACTCACGCACTCTGGGAAAGAATGTCATTTATTCGTTTTAACGCGAACGTTGAAATAGGTAGGGAAATTACGTGCACACCGAGCGCCTGTTCGGAAAATATTTCCCTTGACCAACTTCTGGATCGTGCTCATGGCGATCGGCAGCATTCCTAACATTGAAAATTTTAATTAAGATACATTTTTCAGAATTGCACACGGGTAGAGGCAATTTTTATTCAAATAAATAGGCAACATTATACCTAATATTTTAGGCGCCGTTTCGAACAATGAATAATATTTGAAGTACATTACCTACAATATCTACATTTTTGTGCAACGAAATTAACAATAAACATTCTTGCATTTGATTTAATAAAAATAAATCAGTAAATTCTAGTCATGGAGTAATTTGGTTTCATTATCAAACATTTTAAATTAATACATATTATGTATTATTATTTAATAATAGGTAGTAGGAACCCTATATATTATACCTACGGTAATCGGTCAAAAAATCCGATTTAAAAATAGTTGGACAAAAAATTTCGAAATACCCATACCTACCTACCTACATATATTTATTATTTTATAAATTAAATTATATTCGGAAAAAAAAGATTTTCGTAAATTGTTGAGTGATACATTTTTAAAACAAAATGGAGGATTATCATCTTAAAAGTTGCGAAAAAATTATTTTTAGTGAGTATGCCTACACTACTTAACGTAAACTCGCGAAATGTCAAACAAATCTAATTTTTTACTTGGAATTCAATGTGTATTAATATTCATATTTTATTTAATAAAATAAAATCGGATGATTTATTGAATTTTTTCGCTTAGTGCAATTTGAACGCGCCGGCCGGTCGTACGGCCGTTAAAACATGTATGTGTATGATAAAATATTTTCGATTGAATTTCATGTACACTTGGGCAATATAACATATGCATAATATAGGTACTCACTCGGAAAATATTTTGAATCGAAAATCGACGAGTCGGCGTACGTGGCAAACACGTGGATAATAATAGTTGATGGAATAACAGCAGCAAATATCATATATTACAACGGCACGTCGAAAACAATAACGCTACGTAAATGATGAACTGCGGCGGTAAATACAATCTCCGGTAATTCCCGTGATCGTCGTCAGGTAGCGCTACAAATCATCGGTAAATCTATTATCATTTATGTTAAAAAGGTCTTTCTCGTCGCGGAACGCTTGTCGAACACAATATTGTCCGATATATTTCGCCGGTGGGCGTGACTCGTGCGCGAACAATTTCAACAATGGCTCCATAATATATTGTATAGATATTAATATCATGTTTTTTTCTAAAATGATCGATTTCAAATATCAATTATATACAAAAAATAAATGTATGAAAATCTATAGTAAGTAGATATAGGTATTTGGTCGAAAACCGTCCCCTGTCGACAAAATACGTGTAATTTAGGGGCCTCTACACCACTCTACACTGGTTATTTAGTCGAAAACTACTTATTGTAATCTTTATTCTATGATTCTAATTCCAATAGTCTGTCTAGATACGTGCTCCGATAACAATTTTTAAAATAATATGTATAGATTCTTCATTACTTACTTGAGGGTATGATCGAGTCTCATTTTTTATTTTAATATCTTATATTATAACAAAAATCGTTCAGTTTCCAAAATTTTCAACATATATCTAATTAACTAAAAATTATTTAAAAAAATACTTCGATCATTCCCTCGTATATGTTATGGAAAAATCGAATATTTTTTCAGAATTTAAATTGACAAATGCGTTGTGACGTTCTGTTGGAATTAAAATCGTCTGTTTTAGTGAAAAAATCTACATTTTTCGTTGTTAAAAATAGAACGCCCACATTTGCGAGTGTGTATATAATAATTAACAACCCCTGTCCATTATTTACTAAAATCATAGCCTTTTGCCACCGTTTTCTGAAAACATCAGATAAGAAATTAGAAATATATAGGTATGCGACTCATATTATTTTATACCTATCTATATATATAATATTACACTCGTAAGTCAAATGGTTTAGATGAAGAAAGTTCTTTAGTTATCTTAAATCTACTATAATACTAGTTATACAGTGACGTTATTTTGGACATATTATGAAGAAGGCATACATTTTTAGGTATAAATTCGCGTCATAATAATTTGGTTGTGTTTTTATTTTACCCATCGATCTTGCCTCGTGTTCCTTGTATGTGCTTACAAACAAAAGTAAACATTTTTCAAAAACGTATGTTATTTGCAGAGCTGCAAATAATTAAAAAATTAAAAAATATTGCAAAAATATAGGTAATGCAATATTTTAATTATTATTTTCAAATATATACTTATACGTAATAGTCAAAAGTTAAATGTCCTCCAATAAAATATTTTTATTTTTAATTATTTGCATTTTATTAAAATACAAAAAAAATGCTAGAAATACGCAAAAATATGCATAGTAAAATGTTTTTGTTTTAAATTGTTATTTAGAAACACATTTTACTGTACACAAAAATATTAAACGTGTGTGGAATATTAATACCTACAAAATGTATTACAATTCTTACAAATGGTTGAATTTTCAGGTTATAGATTAGCTATAGGATAGTGTATTATTTTTATTTTTATGGACATAAATGCAGTTCAGCTCCCAAGCGATAGTTCGAATTTTTATTTTTTTAAACTGTATATTTTTGTGCACTTACCACATTTTTTGGTGTTTAAAAATCAATTCGTACAAACTTACTTTAGAAGTTATAAGCCAAAAACTTCAAAAATATCAACTTTTCCAAACATTGGATTTTTAAGCTTAAAAATACCAAAAATGTTGTATTTGAAAATGATTTTTTTAGTATGTGTACCTACTCAGATTTTAATTATTATGTTTATTTTTTAAATTAATAACGAAAAGCCGAAAACATGTATTTTACCAGCTCTGTATAGTAGTAAAATTTTACTTTTTTTTTTTTTATCTATATTTCTATCTAGCTTAATTTTTGAGATTTATTATTGAAACCATATGTATTTTCTTATGTTAAAAATGGTGGTGCAAATTACTTTGAAAGTTATAGTATTTTGAAGTTTTGCGATTTTACGATAAATATATAAATAAATACCTACCCGAACTTCACAAATGTACCAGAAATGAATTTATTTTACCTTAAGGCTAAGTGTTACCTACACCAGACGTGGTTTTTCATAACAAATCGGTAGATATTTGCGATTTAAACTGTTCGACTGAGCACAGCGAGTGAGTGACCCTGCTCGATCTCTAGGTACGGCCAAAAGAAATTACACCTGAAACGAATTTAATTTGCCATGTTACCAAAGTTACGGGCTTTTGAAGTTCACAAATTTACCGTTTATTATGCGTGCGATAATAAATATTTTTATCGAAAGCTACATAGGTACGATAAAAATAATATTATGAATATATTTTATATTATATTTATATTAACCTATTATGAATATATTTTTTATTTATTTTATTAATTTGCATTTTGGAGGTAAAATATAAATAAATAAATATAATTAGGAATATATAATATAATATAATTATAAATATATTAGGAAATTTTCCGAGGGGCGTCTAAGATATTAGGGACCTTACCGACTCAATAATATTGAAGGATGAAACAACTACATTATCCTCCTTTATGCGGTATAAAAATTTGGTGATTTTATTTTTATTATACCACCGATGTTTTATGTATGTATAAAATTAGTTTTTAGTCTCTAATTTTGTGTGTGCAGCTCAGTGGCGGATCTAGGATTTTTTCATGGGGGGATATAAAAATAAGGATGTACCTATATGTGTAATATTTTAATATTCTTTATTAATAGATTAAATTATTCCTAAAGCAAAATTTAGTTTTCTGGAAGACCGTGTCATATTATATAAATTAAATATCAGGTAGTACAGGTGTTATCTTATGAACAGTCAACATGTCAAGTCCATTAATTCGCTTGCAAATTAAAAAAAAAATATATTAAAATGTACTAATATTTTATATATACCTACCTACCTGATCCGTAGAATTTCTCAAATAAGTTTTTAATCATTTTAATATATCGAAAAATATCTCCCTGCGGGATAGCAGTTGAAACTGGCAATGTGCAAAGAATTTGAAGTAATTTATTATTTATTTATTAGGAATAATGTGTTTTTTACCATGGGGGAATATGATCCCCATAGCCCCCCCCTCCCCGTAAATCCACTACTGGTGCAGCGTTCTCTTAATTATGCCATACCATATTATTTTCTGAGTAAATTATATTTCAGAAGATACAAAGTAGTTTTAGCGTAAAAGTGCATCAATACCTACCATATTAAAGATCAAGATTTTCTAAATTTTATAATGGGTGATTTTTGATAAAATATTTTTAGCCAAAGTAATAAACCTTTGGTTAATACTTAATTGTAAAATTAAATATCCTATAATTCAGCTATTTCTAATTAGGTATGTAAAAAGTAACTCTTGTCAAATTCATGATTTTTTATTTTATATAGATGCATTTTTTCACTAAAACTGCTCCGTTTCTCAGTAAGTGCATTTTCTGAAATATGTTTTTATAAAAATAATATTAAAACAAATATTTTTGCAGTATGATTCAGATATTTTGAATAAGAATAAGTAATAATAAGTCTAGCAAACTATACAATTTTCAAGTCGGGGCGATTTATACAAATGGTTAGGCCGTGTGTACCTACATTGGTGAACGGCAAGAGGCGAGCGTGAGCGTTATGTCTGTAAAAAATTTAAACCTATATAGGTAATTTAAATCAGGTGTGTACATTGACCACTAGAGGCTAGCGGCGCAGCACGTCTCAATTCAAACATATTTAATATTATATAACTAACTTGTAAATTAGTATTATCTTATAATTTATGTATAAATAAGTAATAATAATATATAAGATGTTGGTGTATTATTTTTATATTAATAACTAATAAATATAATATTTTGTAGTAGACAGTTAGTAGAGAAGTACGGAGAAAAAAAATAGTAAGTTGTGTATGGTATTTATTGATCTATACAAAGCGTATGATTGGATTTCTATAGATATTTTTAAATGGACATTAATACAGAAAGGGTTACCAAAGGTATACGTGAATGAAATTAAAAACATGAATGAAGGGGCAAGTGCAGAGGTAAGGAGTTTGTGCGGGAAAACTGAAGATTTTATAGTCAGATTAAGAGTGCACTAGAGTTCGGCCTTGAGTAGGTATACCTATATTTATTTTTCCTATGGTAATGGATGAAATAATAAAGTTGTAGCAAATTCAATTTTGATAATTTTTTTAATTGAATAGAATGTGTATTTTGTCCTGTTTTTATCATTTTTTAAGTATAATTGTTAAATTATAATTAAAATTATTTTTTTAATATAATTAGTTAATAAATAATTAGGCTAGTATTACATTTTCAGATCTTAAAATGACTTAAAATTAAGTATTCAAAATGACAACTTTTTCTACATAAAAACTGGAGGGAAGGCATTAAAAATTTCTAAATATCATGATCCAAAAGTTTTATAATAATAATAAATATTGAATTTGTTAAAAAATAAAATTTTCTGTAACTAAAGAGTTATTATGATGTTCAGTTGTACCAACATATCCAGATAAAGATTCTAATATATTCTACATAACTTATTAAAAGACTCAATTTTGAAAAAAATTATTCCTTGCACTCTCAAATCTAAAAATAAAATAAAATTAATAAAATACCTTCTAAATTAAAACTTTCAAGGCTTAAAATCGTTTATAGATAAAGTTTATTTAATTTTAATACCAATAGTGAATAATACAAGCTATTAGACATTTTGCAATATTGTATAAAGAATAAATTAAAGACGAAACATTTTATTGTTTGTGGAATAAATAGAGATATTTTGGGAAAACTTTTCAAAAACATCTTATAGGTGTAGGTACTATGTACATTTCCATTAAAATCAATGTTTAAAATATTTATTTTTAAAAAGAATACAAAAATGGCAGGGACTTAAATATTTAAAATTGTGTTGCGATTCAAAATTCAACATTTGAAAAATAAATACTTCTAACATGATATTAATAGCAAAATATATCACCATATAAAGGGTAGCTGTAGAAATACAAATAATTGTATTAAATCTACCATTTTTAAATAAAATAATATATTTAAAATATAATTAATACATTTAATTTTTTTCTTGATTACAATGATATTTTTATAAATAAAAACTTTGAATACTTTTGGAAATAGTATTAACTCTTGTTTCAATTGGAAACATCAATTTTAACTAAAAATACATTAAAATAAATAAATATAGGTACAATAGTATTGATTTAAAATATCATACATAGGTAACATGCATTGTCAATTATTATTGCTTAAATATATTTAAAATATAAAGGAAATCTTAGCATACATTTTACATTTCCTATTCTCATTTAGTTTTAAATAATATAAATTACCTATATGTTTTATTTTATCAATAGTTTTAGTACAATATAATATATAGAAGTATATAAATAAATAACACAATGTTAAAAAACTATTAATTTGATGACCTATACTATTATTATATACTTGACACATACAGTTTTAAATATACGTGAAACTTAATTGTTGATAATTTAATAATTAGATAGTTGATTAGATAATTAGGTACTTCCTATAGTTAATTAAATTAAATCATCAAATATTTTTATAAATTAATATTACAAATTTAATTTATAATTGGAAAATTAATCATATACAAATTTAATTATATAAGGTATACATTTTAAAAACAGCATTTAAAAATAAGTACTTATGTGTATATTAATATGGAATATATATTATACATATACTACCTATATAGATAATACTGATAATAATTAATAATAATTATATATATATAAATATAAATATATATTGGAATATTTAATACACTAAAATACATTAATTATTTGACTTAATATTTGATATTCAATAATAAAAGATAACAAAATAAAATGTGATAAAGAAAACACTATGCGCCTAAAAATGTGAATACCTATTATCTCAATAAAATAAATTGATATGAATAAATATATATATATAATTTTATATTATTTGAATATAAATATTCATATAATAAATATATGAATAAAATAACTTGTACATACAATCATAATAAGTTAGAGATATATAAACTATACATGAATCACAATAGACAAATATGTATATATATATATATATATTATTAAGTTATATCAGTAGATAATATATATAGTATAGAAATTTAAAATTAATAACATATTTGTTGATTAATGACTCAATCTAAAGGCTGAATATCTATCAAAAATTAATGCATACTCTTGACAAAACGCATAATCATTAATCATAATAGACCTTAATTAAAAATCTTAATAAATCAAATTTTAATCACATGTATGCTTTTTTAAAATTATACAGAGATTAAGATTATCTTATATATATATGTGTGTGTGTGTATATATATGTATATATATAAATATATATATTATATATTGTATTTTTAATCAGTTCCATAAATAATTTAATTACCATAAAAATTAAAAATGCATTTATCTTTTAAAAGAAGTAATATGGAATTTTTAATAAAGAGTAGAACATTTGAAAATGTTAAAGAGTCTTATAATAAAATAATTTTGACTTACAAAATGATTAAATGTTTTACCATCTATGTGTAATAAATACTTAAATAAAAAAGTTATTTACTATATAAGTTATAGCAATTGTTAAAATATGGACTATAGAACTTATAGGTAGGTACTTAATATTAATACAATATTTAGTAATTTTTAGAACATATAAAAATAATAAAATATACATTGATAAGCTGTGTTATGTGAAAACACGTTTATTGTATAAACATTATACTTTTAATACAAAGATTTAAGTAAATTAAATGTCTAAATTGAAATTTATTTATAATAGACTTTTTATTCAAAAATCATTTTTTTTTTTATTGATATATAATTAAAAATACAATAAGAATAAATAAATAAAATAATAATACATAAAAAGAATGACTAGAATTAATTAATATAAATATTCAAACATATTAACAGTAATATAATTACATAAACAACAAATGCTTATGAATTATATAAAAATATTACTGTTTTGAATTAAATGGAAACTTTGTTCAAATATATAAATTTGGATTATGTAAAATTACACTAATAGTTTTTATTATAACATGTGATACCCACATTTACCGCCTCCATCTAGACAACTGATAATATACAAAATGTGTATGATCAGCATTTCTATCACAATTGTCATTTTTAAAGTAAATTGACCTTTACCAAATTTATAAACAAGATCATGCTTTGTGTAGTAATTTTATTTTAATTTTGCAAAGATACAACTATTTTTAAATCCCAATAATTGAATTAAATATCTTTCTTTTTAAAATTAAAATTTTGAAAAAAGATGATGCTATAACCATAGGCGCAAACAGGGAATTTCAATGTGGGGAGGCTTCAGCCCAGAGTGTAAATAAACAAAACAAAATCATCAATTGTTTTCTACCAACCAATTTATAATTTACCGACTAAATTTCCAAACTTCTCCATTAAAAGTGTAAATAAGAAAAAAAAACTTCTGTATTATGTACGTAGGTCATATTTCAATTATTTTTTTCACAAAAATTACATTAATACGATAATAAATCTGGTCTCCCCCAAGCCTTACCCTATTTGCGCTTATAGCTATAGCATAGATAATGATCTTGTCTGTACATTTGGTAATAGATCAATTTACTTCAATATTAAAAATGTCAAAGTTGTAATAAAAATGCTGAATATAATTTTGTACATTATCAGTTGGTCAGACAGACTTAAGAGGATAGTTGATCTACATTTATTGTCTCCATCTATCTAATGAGAAAATGAAAATATAGAAAATGTACGTTCTGTAGAATCAATACAGTTTTTAATTTTTAACATATAAGTAAATTTACCTATTATCAAATCTATGATGAGGACATCAGTATATACTATTTGTCACTTTTTTCAATGTTTTAATTTCAAAATTAATACAATTATTTTAAATAATATTTAAAATATTAAAAATACCTTTTAAGTTCAAATATGATGAAAACTCATCTTCTCATTTTTAAACTTGACAATTTGTCAATTAAGTCTAATATTAAAAATTATATAACTGTATTGATTCTAAAGGTTGTACTTTCATATATTGTTTGTTGGAAACAGAAATGGAGACAGTACATATGGGTTGTGCATCCTATTAAACATAGATTAAATTAATAATATACAATATAGTAATGAAAGAAGTTAAGTCTGTTTTATTACAAAAAATAAAAATAAATAAATAAATAACAGTTTGTACAAAACTGTGCATATTAGAATTTGACACAATTTTAACAAACACTTATTTTATGTTTTTCCTATGCTTTTTATCTGCCTTTTCATTAGAATTAGTTGATAACGATGTTTTCAGATTATTGTAATTTTTATTATTAGTTTTAATAGAACTGGTATCATTTTGAAGCCTTTTTACAGCTATACTAACACGTTTACTCATACCAGTGTCTGTATTGCTTAACTTGGGGAGTGTGTTCACATACGAATCTAATGATTTTTGTGTCTGGAAGAAAGCAAAAAAATGATTTAGAACTAATAACTTATGATTTTTGATTTTTATTGAAACATTATTCAATTGAAAATAACATGTTCATAAATTATGTAAATAAATATAATATAATAATATAATATTTTAGATTATTTAAAAAAATTACCGTTCGTTCAGAAACTTTTTTTAACACTGGAGCCAATGTACTTTTTGTTTTAGAAACATCCCAATCAAAATTAGTTTGAGCAAATTGAATGATTAGATCTACTTGGGGGATACCCCAATTAAATTTTTCATTTGATTCATTTACAATTGGATTTAGATATGCATTAATGACAGCTTTATTGGGAAAATCTAAATTTTGAATAACATTATATTAAAATTAATTATTAATTATTATTTTATAAAAACAATATATATATTTTGTACATTTAAGTATAAGTATACATTTTTATATTTACTATGTATAAGGTAATATTCTTTTGTTAAACTATTTTTACCTAATAATGAATATTAGTTGAAATATAAAAATATAAATATTTATAAAACATAATATTCGCAAAATAACCCATTTTTATATTTACCACTGCCAATTTTCGAAGATTTTAATTTTTTTATAAATGGTATATCACTGTATATTTCAGATTTTGAGTTTGCAATCTCTTTAATTTTTAATAATTTTTCTTCAATATTCTTGTTTTTAGTTTTGGATTCAAAGAAAGCTAAAATTTCTATAGCAGATACTGGACCTATTCCATCTATACCATTTGTATAATCACTTCCCACTAGAAATGCTAATTGAATAAAACTATTTCGAGACAAAGCTAAAACAATTTAATTAAAAATCTTTTAATAAATTATTATATTTGTAGGGTGTATGTAAATGTAAAATATTACCAAATTTTTGTTTAATGTCGATACTTCTAAATTGCTTAACATATTTTTGACTGTCAAAAAAATCTTTATAAACAACATTGGCACCAAACAACCAAACATCACTATCATCTGTCACAGTACCTTCAGTACATCCAATTTTTTCCAAAAAAGCACATTGAGCTTCAGCTTCCATCGGCGCTGTAATATATGGTATACCAAACATCTTCAACAGATTCTGAAAAATTAAAAATTAGATATATATTAAAAGTTATATAAAATGGTTATTGTTTAATTACAATGATTGTATAAATACAATAAAGTAAAATTAATTTCATTGATATATTAAAGATAGGTTAAATGTATTTTACTTTTTTATGTTCAGAAATTTGTTTTTTTGTTATGTTATAAAATAGTATTCTAAGATTAAAGGACTATTCAACCATAATACCCAAATTTTTTAGCTTAAATTATAGTTTAATATATAAAAATATAATGGCACTATTGGAATTTGTTTACGACTCTCCATTTGTGAGTTTTCAATATTTTAAAAAAATGATGAGTGACTAGTCCTAGTTTCCATAATTGTAGAAGTGGCTATATATGATATACAGTAGTTTTATGAATTTGTTCTTTACATAAAATAACTCATTAAGAACTTAATTTATTGATTATGACCTAATAACATTTATTAAAATATAATGCTTAATTTTTCGATGTACATATTTATATAATAATGTCGTTTAAAAAATTATACATAGCATCTAGAAATATCAATTTTTACAAAATTTTTAAGTACATTTATGTCTACTTTAATTTTTACTTATTTCAATTACCGATAAATGTGTTCTTCAAATTGTGTAATTCATATTATTTACCTTAAGAATGGGGAAGATATTAGTAGCCTGCTTGTGGCCTCCTTGCATATGCTATTATACAAGCTGAAATTTAACAAGCAGAAACAATCATAATAGCATAACGAATACCACCACATAGGCGCTGATACCCAGCTCATATAGAACACATATAGAAACACACATACATACGCCTATTTAGACATCTTAGATACTGAGATGTCAAATGAAAACGGTCCTTTTAAGGACCACCTAACGCGTGATATTGGGGCTAACCTTAAGGTGTGCACACTTCAATATTGAAGGTATATTGAGAGACAAGTGTGAGGTACTGAGCAAATTGATGAATAATGAACAAGTCAGGATATATATCTGGAAGTATAAATTAGTTTCGCAAAATTTTTTCAGAAAATTATTTGTATACACCATTCTATATTTTTAATTTTTTTTTATTATCTTCCCTTAATTACTAAAACTATACAAATTTAAGATTTTCAAACACCAACTTATGATTTAAATTATAAATTCTTAAATAATATATTATTTTAATATTTTAATATTTTGTTCTAAATCTTTTAAATAAGCATTGAAATATAGGACACGTCAAAGAGGAAAAGTATTATCGTAGCATGTAATAGATATTGATAAAATGTACTATAGTATATCTCCACCTTACTGTGCCTTAAATTTTAATGCTTATTACTCTGATAATATTCATTGGACTTAAATAATCAAAATGTAAAAATTATTATAAAAATATATTTTTTAAGAATTTCTAATTTAAATCATATATTCTCATTTGAAAATTAAAAGCTGATATAATTTTATCAAATATGGAAGGACAATAAAAACAATTAAAAATATGGAATAATATAGAATGGAGTATACAAATAATAATCTAATTATTATTAGACATCCTCTTAAATAAATGTAAAAAAAATGTACAATGTTCGTTGAGTAAGATAGAGGTACTTCCCCCGTAAGGTATGTATGTATGTATACACAATAGTGTATAACTACGCTCAAAATCTAAAAAATAAAAATAATAGCTAAAACGGGGGATAATATATCCATTGTATTTTTATTTTAAAAATATAGGACCTGATAGAATAATAAAAGTGGAAGTATTTAAAGTTTTAAACTCATTGTGATACTAAGTGATGCAGATTATTTTTCTGAAATATATTTTTTATTAATATATTTCTTTGTGCTGAACAATTTGTGTTACAAGTGGACAAAGCCAGTTATTGTAGTCAATCCTTCAATTGGAATTGTTTTGTTAGTTAATATTTGTTGGGTAAAACCTAGTTATTTTGTAAATATTTGTATTATAACAAAATGTTTTTTGATTGTAACATAAAATTTTAAAAAGTAGACATCTGATTTTTCTTGTAAGTCCTTACTTTTATTTTATACTAACAGGATACACTTGTGTTTCTTGATTCAGTTTATCTAATGGGAATTATAAGAAAAATTATTTTGCTTCAAATTAAAATTGTGACAATTTAATTTAATTGAAGTCAATTTTAGAGTTGAAATATTATTAACAAATATAAAGAGGGGAATTTTCGAGGAAATTTCTGAGTCTTTTACATAGTATTATCATATAACATAGAAGTTAATGTGGTTTTAATTTTTGCTTTTTTTTATAAGTTATAACTTTGCCAGACGTAATTTTACATATTACATATTACATATTTAGTTATGGTTGGCAGTTTTTTTTTTTTTTTACTTAATGCAACGTATATACAAAGGTACCCAACATAATTAAATACATAAATTACCTAAATACTCAAATGATATATAACATGGAAAAATTCCACTAAAATTTGGGCTAGTGAGTGATCACAACAAATCAATGATCTAGGGAAATAAATAGTTTATAATGTTAATTAATTTTATTACTTTTATATCTGATGTGATTTTTTGTGTTACGGAAGATGCCATTCGATCAGATGTTCTTTGAAAACTAGCCAAATCATTTTGACGCTTAACTAAAGTCTCCTAAAACAAATTTATTATTTTTATAATTTATTATATACTTATATTTAATGCATTACAGTACAATAGCAATACCTGTACAGAAAGTAAATATTGTTCATCTGTAGATTTTTTTTGATTGTCAACAGGAACACTCAGTATAGTTGAATTTTTATTCAACTTCAATTTTTCAGTTACTATTAAACAATATTATTCATAAAAATGAGAAAAATATATGATAATTTTAATATATAACAGTAATTTGTAAAGTTAACTACTGAATATAAATTATGTAATATATATATTATACCTTTATCATTTTTTGTTGAATTAATTTTTTTAAATTTAGTTTTAGAAATTGTTGGACTATTTGATTTCCTTTTAGAAACTTGAATCTTAGATGTTTGATCTTGTTTGTTTTGCTTATCTATAATAGTTACAGGATATAAATAAACAATTTATTTATGAGTAAAGTACAAAGATATATAAAAGTTAATTTTATTAATATATATACACAATAGTCTTGATAATCTGACACAAATGGGACCATAGTACTGCTAGATTGTTGAAAAAACTAGAAATTTAAATATAAATTAATGAAAACACATATACAATATGTACAGATATCAACTAAATCGATAAGGTAAGGGTTTAGTGATAAATAATCATGAAAAAATTAAATTTATATAGGTAGATATAATTATTACTACTAAAAAGTTTATAATTTCAGTAGAAATCCTAATATTATTGGAAGATTAAATTACATTGATTATTACTTCGAGGTGGTTAAATATGAGACACATTCACAAACAATAACTCAAAAATAAAATTAAAGCTAGTGACCAAAAATACTGAATTATTAAGATTACTGTTTATATATAAATTATGAAAGTTTAAAATTTTTTAAATTTATTTGTACTAAAAAGAGTCCAGTCAAATTAGATAAATTAAAATGTTGTTTAGTTTTTAAAAAACATGAATATAATTTTATAAAGAATAAAATATACTTATTCTATTTTATTTAATGCTCTACAAGTTTAGTTATGAGTATTTTTAACGAAAATCCAACCGTTTGGTAGTTATTCATGAAACAATTATGCTATAAACATATTTTATCCAAGTACTATTAATACCAACCTATTACCATGTAAATTATAATTTAGTTCTCATTAATTTTGAATAGTATAAAAATATTAGTAAGATAAGCAGTTTATAAGATTGTAAAGAACCAATTAAAAGTCAAATTTTTTATTTAATTTAAAGGGATGATGTCATTATCAGGGAAGGGGAAACTCGATAGTTCTTTGTTTCGGAAGTATACAAAATTTACTAAATTTCAAAAATATATACATTATTTTTTGACAAAAACTTAATTTAACTGGACATAATACATATAAAGATTATAATATTTAGTACTTTTATCAAGAGAATACAATAACTGTATTTATACTCTTTTTCATTAACAAACAGAGAATATAGTAAATTTATAATTTTGTTAGCTAAACCACAATAACCACATAACTATAATTTTTTTACTTTTCAGGAAATAAATACCAAATGGTATATCTAAAACATACAGATATTATATTTCACAATCTTTATGATAAATATGTAGGTATGTGATATTGGTGTTTTTGAAACATGAAATGAAAATCATTTCATCAAAAAATTTCACGGAAAAATATAAGTTTCTGTACATATTACAATTAATAATAAAAAAAAAGCGCAGAGATTCTTTATAATGTATTTTTGTAAAATAAACTCGATTTTGCCACAATTGTAATTACGTGATATTGCAATTTAGCTAATATATAAAATATTAATTGTGGCATCTAGGTAAAATCACTAAATTTAAAAATGTGTATATTTTATAATAAGAGAGTAATATATATATATATATATATATTAAATATATTAAATATTGTCCAATAAAGAAGTTACAGTGCTTTAAGTTTTCCTTTACTTTTTAAAAATTAATTTATCTATTAGACAAAATTTAACAAACATAGATACATTCTAAGAAATATTATATTTTTCCAATTTTGTAAGAAGTATTTAAACTATATTTCAAGAGGACACATATTTTAAGAGCATTAAAACACATTCACGCTTTTTAAGTACAGCTTCTCTTTTAGTTATTATAGATTCAAATTTAAATAGAATATGATAAATGAAAATATTTACTACAGCCTAGCATGAAGTGTTTTTTTTTTAGCTAAAATAATTTTATTTAAATTTAATATTTGACGTTTTTCATCAATTTTAAAATATGCATATTGAAAAAACTATGCTCAGCCATTGTTAAAGTTTTCATCTGTTACTTACCATATTTTTTTATTTTTTAAGAAAATTTTTAATCAAATTATGATTACAGAAAAAAAGTATTTTTGAACAAATGTCGTGATTACACAAAAACAAAAAGTGGTACAGATATAAGACTATTTTTAGTCCTATTTATTATTTTTTATTATTATTATTGTTATTTTGTTATTATTTTTACCTTTTAAAATTTATTTTAATATTTTTTAATTGTTAAATTTCAATTATTCAAAAAACATCTTAAACATTGTTGAGATAGTACCATTTAAAAATTGATGGTATAGCATCCACTTAAACCTAATCAATTGCAATAATTAATATTTAGTATTCTGTAATTTTACTATTTTGCTAATTAGGTAGATAGCAACAGTAATTATTATAGAATGCAGGTATCACATCATCATAATCTATATTATTGATGGTATTAAATTTGTATTAAATTGTTTACAAATAAATGTACAAACCTAATGTTGTATTGTAGTCTTTAACATCATTAGATACATTATCATCAGGTGAAAAATCAACAGAATTTTCAGAAAATGAGCCAGTTGAATGATCAGATTCTATTGACGGTGAAGCATTATAAAATAAATCACATTTTTCTGTAATATTAGTTTTTGACATAAAATAGATAGACTTGTTAATATTTTGTTGACCTTCTTCAGATTTAATATTAGATAAGTTATCTTCCTTCATAGGGAATGCTAAGGATTTGCTTGTAGATGGAACATCTAGATAATTTATATTTGATTCATTATTTTCCAATTTAATTTGACAGGATTCATCTAAAATTAAAATCAAGATATGTACAGGTGGGAATAAAAGTGTGGTCTCTCATATGATAACTGTTCAGTACGACATGTAAAATTTGTAATTTTTTTTTTTAAATCAAAGTGAAATTAAGGTATTTCAATTTAACTAAAAACACTGATGCCATTAAAATCCTTGTAAAATTCTAATATGAATCGATATATGACTCAATTTTTAACTATTTTTGACCTTTTGTTGCCAAAAGAAGTTGGACGAGACAAGAAAATCGAAAAATAGTGGACATTTATTTAGTATAGAATTTTTCAAGAAACTTAATGGTAATATCTGTATATAGATATGAAGTCAGATAAAAAATTTAAAAAAACTTAATAAGTATTTTTTTGCCAAAAGGTCAAAAATGGTTAAAAATTGAGTCATATATCAAATTATATTAGAATTTTTTTAAGTTTTTTAATGGTATCATTAGTTTTTTGTTTAATTTGAATATTTGATTAGATATGATTAAAATACGTCAATTTCACATTGATTACCAAAAAGAAAAAAAAGACATGTTTTACGTCATACTTATCATGAATATCATATTGTGACTACACTTTATTTTTCATTGTATATAAAAGTCCGTTCTTTAATAAGTTGTATTATTAGTATTATGAATATTAAATCACATTTTTGAATATTACGAGTTAAATGGCTATTGAGTATGAAAAGTTAGTTTTTAAAAATGTAATTATTTTAATTGTTAATTTATTTGTAAAAAATAATTACATAATAAATAAATTATATAAATACCCATGTTATAGGAAGAATAGTTCATAACTTAAAATGAATATGCATTCTCGCTTATTTTTATATAACTTTATATGTACAATAGTTATAAAAATGAATATTGTAGTGATAAATAAATTAATGTAATATGTTGTTAAATGAACATTATATTTTTAACAATTAATAATTATTTGAATACATTCCATTTTCAACAAATTTTTGATATACTATATTAAAGTAGGTGACAAATAATTCAAAATACGTTTTGAAGCAAAGACCCCTTAAATTGTATTTTAATTAAGTTAAAAAAATATTACCTTTAGTATGTGACACCCATGTTAGATAATCTTCATCCTTATAGTTATCTAAATACTTTTCATTAGCTAGATCATCTTCAGTAATAAAAATACTTTCAGTAGAATGTTTTTTGATTGAAGCATTATTAACAGTAATATCATCCCTACCTGATGTCAATTCCTCAGAACTGCTACAATTTGTATCTGTTTTAGAATACTTTATACATGGCGATTCAAATTCACCTGAGAAATAATTTTCATGCAAAATATGTACTCAAATTGTATTATAATTATTTAATTACTTGATCGTCTTTTACTAGCTTTCTTATTCTCATTAAATATAAGCCAAGCTAGTTTATCTTCTTCAAGAGATTCATCACCAGCAAGTGCTTTAAATATATCTTCATCTAAATCTATAGAAAATATATTATTATTATTATTATTTATAGTATACATTAAATTTAAATAAATTAAAACATAAAATAAATACAAATATGGAGTACAGACCTTCTGTTAGAGTAGGTGATCCAATAGTATTAGTAGCTAGTTTATTTTGACTCAAATTCACTGATTCAGTTTCAACATTCGTTTTTAAATTACAAGTTTTTGGCATTTGAAGCATTTCATTATTCTTTGAACTACTACTTTTCGCTTCTTTATTAATATCTAAGTATACAAAAATGATTATATATCATTTAAATAATAATATAAAGTGTATTTTAATTTTAACATAATAAAATATGTAGCTTTAAATGTAAATTAGTTTTGTTATTGATAGTTAGTAATAAGGATAACACAAAATATTTTGAATGGAAATCCTTGAATCTGATCCATGATTTTTCCATAATTAAGAATACTAAAATTCAAATAATTATAAAATTTTTTAAAATTTTTCATCTTCTTTTCTGTGTTTTTAAAGTAATACCATTAAAAATAATAATATTAACTCCTATTTTAGATAGCGTATTTGGGAAGGTGAAATTTTTAAGTCATTTTGACGTATAAAATCTTATATTAATTGAATTACAGTGGTTTTAAATTAAAATAAATATTTTTTTTTTTTGTAAAATTAGTTTAGAATATTATAGTTTGGCATGATTTAAAAAAACTCAATATATCCAAATTCGACATCTAAAATTGACCAAGTTACAACAGTTTAAACTTTTGATACCAGATTTTGATATGAAATTTTTTTAAATATCCTAAATTATATTCAAGATTATCTGTCTGAAATATTTTGTGTTCCCTTTATCGATGAAAATAATGTATATTTACATAGTTATTGTATATAACTTCAAAAATAATTTTCTATACATATTAACATATTTCTGCTGTAATTTATACATACCAGATTTATAATAATAAACAGTATTATGATCAGAATCAATTTTTTGACTAAATTCGTGGATTTTTTTATTAGTTTCACTTTCATCATTCAAAAACATTTCTAATTCATTAAATGTCATTTCACGTTTTGATTTTTGTTGCTTTTTTCTTTCTGATAAACGTTTTTGATCAGCTGAAAATCCATTCAAAAGTTCCCCTATCTGCAGAGATGAAAACGCCTGAAATCATATAAAAAAAAATTTTTAAAAATATGTAAAAATGGTAAATTATGATTTGAAAAGATATCACACAGTCACTTTTTAAGGAGATATAATACAGGCATGTTAAATCAAATTTGAATAAATTGAGCATTAAACAATTGAATGACATTCTACTACATTTTCAAAGAACATTCGTATAATGAAAAAATATATTTCATTCAATTGCATTATTTTACCTAAAGAGGATAAAAAAAATAATAATCTTCAAAAAGTATTTATAATCACTCATTCTACATTAAATATTAAATTTTCTATATGTTAGTGTGCATGGATCTAAGTGGCTTTATTAAACTATATTAGAAGTGTTGTGTGGTACTCTATAAAAATTGATATAAAAAAAAACTATCATGCCTATATTAGGTATAATGTTGTAATTATAATAAAATCTATTCCCCAATTATTACTATTTTGCTAACTGGTAAATATGTATACATCAGTGATATCACATGCATACCAAACATTCAATATTTGAAAAAGAGACCAGAAATAAATTTTGATACTAGAAAATGTTCAATATTTTATCCTATATAAGATAATGATTTTTTTTTTATTGTGATGGTTTAAAGTAAATTACAAATAGATTCATGGCAATTTACAAATTATTGCACAATTCAAAAATTTGTTTTAAAAAAAATCTGTTTAATACTAAAAAGATTTTGGCTTTCAAAATGGTTATAGATCATTAAAATTGTTGATTGATATTATATTATAATTATATTATATTATATTATATTCACCATATAAAACAATAAAAATTTATCCATTGTTTTTTCAGAGGTTATTTTAAATACTTATTATAGAACATAAACAATTATATTTTTACAATATTCAATGGCTTATAAAAAAACCTACTAACAACAAATAAAACTAACTTTTACAAATCAACAAATATATTTGCTTATTTTATGGACATTAAAATTATTAGTGTATAAGCTGTTCAGCCTCTGTAAATTCATAATCCATGAAGTACGAACAAAAATATAATAAGTTTTATGTATAAAAATCATAGCTGCGTTTACTGTTTCTGTCTTTCTAAGGAAATTTTAAATTTGAATTTTGGTAGTAGAAAATATTCTTCATTCCTTAAATTTGGTAATAAGTGTTTCATCTCTTAATATACAGAGTCTGATCCAGAAGTAGTAGTACTGATTTTCTGTAGCGCGAACGGAGCGGTAGAGGGGGGAACAGCCAGTTGGACGCGGTAGAGGGGAGCTTTGGGAGCACACTCATATTTTTTTCAGTCGCCTGCGGGCAGTGGTTGAGTCAGTATGTGAGTTTCTGTGAACCTCTACGGTGTGACCTCGTCGAAGCCTGAGATGGAGCGAAATTTGGAGCAGCGTCACGCTATCAGAAGGCGACGCGCAAGCAAATCAGCGAGGATGTGTTGGAAGCGATTGAAACAGATGAAGACTTTCTTGATAATGTGGTCACTGGAGATGAATCCTGGATTTATGAATACGACCCCGAAACCAA
>JAIPRL010000610.1:41964-112980 GCA_025469235.1 Pemphigus obesinymphae
GCCGGGGCATCATCCACAAAGAGTTCGTACCCACTGGAACAACAGTAAATAAAGAATTTTACGTGGGAGTGCTCAAAAGGCTGAAACAGAGAGTGAACCGCGTGCGGCCAGACATCGCCAGGGGATGGAAGCTGCACCACGACAATGCGCCTGCTCACACCGCGCTGGTGGTGGGGACGCTGCTGGCGAATTACGGCGTTGCCACGTTGCCTCACCCCCCCTACAGTCCTGACTTGTCACCGCCGGACTTTTTTCTGTTCCCCCGAGTGAAAAGAGTGCTGAAAGGACATCGTTACGGGACAATCCAGGAGGTTCAAGACGCTACGATCGAGGTTCTCAACAGCATCCCAGAAGAAGACTTCGCCAAGGCGTTTGATGAGTGGAAAAGTCGTTATAAGCGGTGTAGCGAAGCGGAAGGGTGTTACTTTGAAGAGTATTAAAGAATTTTTGACCTAACTGCTTTAGTTTTTTTTTAATAGCATTAGTCCTACTACTTTTGGATCAAACCCTGTATATTAAAAGACACTATTTAAATTTAAAATTCTAATCAATATTTTTTTTTTTTTTTTTTGCTAGTTAGAAAGACAGAGACAGCAAAAATAACTGTAAAAGACTTTTTATTTTATGATTAAATATTTAAAATACATTTAACTTTGCCGGAGAGGCTTTTTCTTTGTCTTTTGCACTGTTTGTATATAAGAAATCATTGTCTTGATTTTCTACAGCTAACAATAGAATATTTTCAGACTTATCATTTGACAAATTCAAATATGCTCGTTCTTTTTCTTTTGTAGGTGATTTGATTACATCTATTTCACTATAAAAAAATCAATAATTTAAATTAACAAAATAAAATTATTTAATACAAATAAATTATTTAGAAATAATCAATTATTATACAATAATTTATTTACAAGACTTCTGGCAGTTTTGGTAGCTCAAATAAATCAATTTCTGTATTTTTATTCAAACTTTCAACCGTTTTTGAGATAACTTCTTCTTCAGTCAGAACATTTCCAGTGTTCATAACAGTTTTTAAAGCTGCCTGTTCCAACATATTTTTTAATATTTTTTCTTTGGTTTTTCCAGTTGATTTTTTGGCGCGGGACTTTTGAGCTTGCCTTTGAGCCTAAAATAAATACTCACAATTGTAATGAAAAAAAAAACATTATTATACATTATGATAATAATTAACACTAATTAAATAAATATAAAAAATAAGATTCAAATTCATCTAATAAATATATACTTTGCATCATTTACATGAATTTATTCAATTCTCTAAATGTGTTTTATATAACCCTATATGAATAAAAAATGAAAGATAATACTATGTTTATAATTATTCTAGCGATATAAAAAATTAAAAGAAGTATAAAAAAAGTGAAGGAATTATAAAATATTGAAAAATTAGATATAAATTATAATATATTATTCAACACATAATTTTATTACTTCAGATCAGCTTTAGTAGTTAATTAAGAATGTTACCTGACAAATATAAATGAATTACCATAAAACTATTGTAATTCCTATAATTACAGAAGAATTTTGTGAATGCTATCAGTGAATTATTATAATATATTTAATAAATACAAGACCAGTGCTTAAATTAGAGATGATACACAAAAACAGAGTATCTTTTATGTTTTAAAATTATTTTTATATACCCCTTTTAATTTTTGTGAATAGAACTTCAAGAACAGGGCAGAATTATGTACTGTATGCCATTAGTTACAAACAAATCAATTCAAAAAAGTCATCAAGATACAAATAACAGAAGTTGATTAATCGTGTAAATCCTTAGATAAGATAATTATTTATATAAATAATAATAATATTATTTTAAATTTGAAAACAAAGATACATTATTACATTTGTAAGATTATCCTAAGTTAAGCGTTGATATAATATATTAATTATTATTAAAAAATAAAAATAAATAAGTAGCCATGAAAACTTTATTTGTTAGTTAGTTATTTTCCCTGCATTTATAAAGTATTTCCATTATAAAAGGTTTTCTATTATGCTTAAGAAAACTACTAACTTAAAAATTGTTTAATATTAAAAAAAACAACAAAAAAAATATTAAGAGGGCAAATTCAGCCAAGTACCTAGATCTATATTATGACAATCGTTTAAAATGGAATAAACATATCAATAAATTAATAATTAACTTAAGAAAAATATTTTGTATTTTTAAAACTCTTAGAAATGTTTTGTGTTTTAATCTCAAACAAATGATATATAAAGCTCTGATATAATCTATTGTTTCTTATTGTATTGACTTGGGGATTCTGCGTATCAAACATATACTATTAAATTAGAAACCCCATTAAATTAATTAATTCAATATTTATTTAATAATCCAAGATTTCACTCTACTAGTTTATTGTACAAAGAATTAAAAATATTTAATTTTACTTATCTTGTTCTATGTTTGTACATTGATGTTTAAACATAATAATACCATTACACTACAAAACCGTAATCATAATTTTAGATTTAAGCATAATGTTAAAATAAATATTCCTAAATTAAGAACAACTCTTGCTCAATCTGGACCATATCATGTATTTGTCAATTTCTGCACTAAATTTAATATTAATATCCATAACTTTTAAAATCTCAATCATTTAAAAACAAATTTTCCTGCTGTTATTTATAGTAAAATAATAATTTGCGTTATTTATACTAATTTATTTTATTTCATTAGTACTATCTTATTAATTGTTGTATTAGCTACTAATAATTATTATTATGGTTAATTTTCGTTTTAGTTTTATTTCATTTACATATTTTATAATTTAAATTTGTAAATGATTAATATTAATCAATATTATATTTTGTAACATTGAACTCTCACTACCTCTATATTAAATAAATTATTATTATTATTATTACTTTTGTTTATTATTGATGGATTATGTCACTGGATAAGAATATTAGTAATGGAATATGAGAACAACATTTTTAATTATATAATATTTCAGCTTGAATTTTATTATTTATATTATCCGTATTAATACAAAATTAATATGATATAAAATAAATATAATGTATATGTGTTTAATTTATATAAAATGTAGAAATCAATAAATATAATATTAATAAAAATAAATATAATTTAAATATTTATTATTAATTAATTATTTTATGATAGAAAAATAACGAAAAACAAATATCATGCAACTTGTACATTAAATTATATTATTTAGAATCAATGATTTTAGAGTTGTTCTAAATAAGTACTTACATAATATACTTAATTAGTTTCCTTTACTATTATATTTAGTTAACATTTTAGAAATTATTCATTTTTAATTATTCTGGTGCTGGATTTGTATTGATTTTGAAAAGATTTTAGTTTAAAATTGAATAATAACTTAAATATCTACTATTATTTAAGCTATTGGTTTCTTACGACTTAATTAATTGTTATTACTTAATAGTATTCTTATACCAAATATAAATAAGGAAAATCATTGTTATTTCTACTAATTCTAATTACAATAGGAATATTTTGTTTTATTTTATAGAAGTAGTACATTTACAAAACAATACTACACCTAATGTGTGGTAATTAAAGTGTAATTATAGCTTAAATAAATTACTATGCATTTGTTTGTTGTTGGTCTAGAAAAATTATTTTTTTCCCACAGAATCTATAACAACAAGTTTACATGTAACAATTTTCCCATGGATTTTTAGTAATGATTATGGTCATCAAAACTAGAAACAATAACAATTAGTGCACCTCATTTTTGTATTATACCTATCTAACTGTTAAAAAACGCGGAAATAAATATGAGAAATTTACATTATACGAGACATATTTTAAAATTTCAACACGGATATTCTAAAAATAGTAATACTACTAGGTATAGTAAGAGTATATTAGTAGATTAATATTTGACATGAAAAATAAGAATTAAGTGACTTAAGTAAGTCTTTAATATTATAGGTACTAAAAATTAAATAAAACCAATTCCTTTTGAAAAACCTTAACAGGGAAATTACAAATTAAAAACATATTGCTTATATTGATATACCCATGAAATAATAAATAATAATATAATATAACTATCTAATACCATAAATTAAATACCATGTTATCTTTATGAAGCGATAATAAATAAAATGTATGTGGATGTAATAGAAACTACCCAGAAACTATTGGAAACTAACAAGATAATAGGTTGATGGGTCTAGAGACAAACCCAGTGTATGTGTATATCTTGAACAGATATAGAAGAATCAGATATAATAGTGGGTAGTTATACATTTCCAAAAGTATGTATATAAATTTAAGTACCATAGAGTAAACATAAATAGTACAAATAATATGTATGAAAAAAAAAACAGATTAGCAAGTGCTAATAAATGCTATTACAGCCTACTAAATCTGTTTAAATCAAAATGTCTATCACAAGGGTTAAAACATATCCTAAATTAATTATACAAGCTACCTACAATATTATAATAGCATAGGCCGATCCTAAAATATGGTCTTAAAAACATATGTACATACAAATTATTATATTTTATAATTTTGATACAATTAAGTACAAAATTATTGATTTTTATTGAATATATAATATTATACAATATATATTTTCTTACTTAATCTTAGGTTTTTGTATATAATATTTTAATGTAATAAATCTATTCAAATAAAAAGTTATTTATTACTCACGATAGTTATTCTTTTAAGCTCTGGTACACTTCCATCAAATACAAATATCGGCTTAATACCATAAAACAGTAATTTACATATTCGATGGAACATTACAATTAAATGTACATTTGTTGTAGAACTATGTTCACTTTCTTGAACACCTTTTATTATTTGATACATCCATATTGAAACATCTTTTTGGGAAATATTATATTAAGGAAATTAATTTCAGTAAAATGTTTTAATACTTATTATATAATACTATAATTAATACTAATTAATATATTGCATAAATATTTATTATTATAGATCAGGGTTCTATTATACTTGAGTGGCCCGGTTAATGATTTCATTATATTTCTATCATAATTTATTATTTATTATTATTAGTTAAACGTTGATTTATTTTGATTGTGGGTCATTAAATTGGATGCAATAATCTCTAGCTGCCGTCTTGTGGCTCTATGTCATGTACGTTATTGGTTATGTGTGTTACCATAGATGTATCATCGTCGCTTATCAACCGGTCATTGTTGTCTTCGTATTATTATGACGTGTAGCTTTGTAGTGACAACATACCGTTTTATTTTTGCTTGAGCTTTTTCCTTGACTTTTAATTTATTACTATTATAATAATTTAACTTTTAACATTAAACTAAATTACAGTACCATTGGTAAAAAAAGCATGCTTTGCTAGGTGTACAAATAGAGTAAGAAAAGATCAAATGAAAGAAGTTGATTTATTTTCATTGCGTAATTAGATTTAAGCGTTAAAAGTATTTTAAAATTATGTCAATTTAAGAGACTGTTGTAAACAGCCTGTTGACACCTCAAAAAGTTTTTCCTATTATCGGAGATAGTGTCTGTTTTTGTCAATTTCCTATCATTTATTTAATGACCATGAAAGGTGCCAGGAGATACGAAATGTAATTGTTTCGTATGTGGCTGTTCATTGGAATGACATCGCTCATATGTCTTACAACAATTTGAATGGTGACAACTTCCATCTTCTACAATTTAAACATTTTAAACGTTATTTTGGGTAATTTTCACTTAAAAAGACATTGCTTACACACCCAAAAAGAGTTGAACAATCACAATTGTTTTTCTGTGCAACGTTGGGTAATTCAGCTAGTATATATATAATATATATAATTTGTCATAAATGTTTAAATAGCAAAATAAAATAAATTTAACTCTACCGTTCTTAAATTCAAATCTACACTAATAAGTAAATACCTAATGCACCAATATAATTTTATAAAAAGTCTTAGGGCATTTAATTTAGTACTTTTAAAAGGGTATTTACTATTTAATAACATTTAATTAAAGTAGGAATAAAAAAAACAATATACTTCAGAATAAATGTAAATATAAAAATATACAGAATAACCTTGAGGTACAATATTAAATATATATTATTTTTTAATATCAAGAGGATGCCACACAGTTTATTTTTAAGGGGTTTTGTATAAGCAATTTTTAAGAAATTTTAAAAGTAATCTAAAAAAAGTCCCACACTCGTTCCACTTCTTATTGTTGTGTTATCACGACATTTGTTCAAAAAAAAACAAACAAAAAGGTACTCAAAAATGGTTTTAAAGTTAGTTATAACATTTTATTGGAATGTATTAATTTTTCTATTAATATAGAACTGCATAACTATAATGTATTATTTTTAGTAATATATTAAACATATCATTAATTAAATTTTACTTAAATGTTAGTACAAACAATTACAAGATAAAATATATTACTAGATTATTCTAACTCCATTTGTACGTGTATATTGTATGTTTAAAACTTGTACAAACAGAAATAAGTTTATTCTAATACATGATTAGTTTTTAACATTAATTATAGTTATCTTGCTACCTATATTACACAAAAACTAATAAATTAATTAATAAAAAAAAAAAATGTGAAAGTTAAGACAGGCTAAGGTATTTTTATTTTTTTAATTACACAAATACGTATATACTATCTGTTATGAATTCCCATAGTTAATTTCTATATACATAATAATTGTATAACTGTTTTATATACAATCGACAATACATCTTTGTGCAACCATGGGAAAATGAAAATTCGAGTGTACTTATATTCTATAAAATATGAAGTTAATAGTACCTAGCATATATGTTCTTTCACAATCTATAAACATATAAATTCATTTATCAACAAAAATTATAAATTTTGTTTTATTTATTATTAAAAAAAAAATAATAGGTAGTAGTAGTATATAATTTAAAGTTAGATAAATATATATACTTGTTAATATATTAATTATACAAAATTAGAAAAAAAAAATCTAAAAATGCAGTTTTATTATTTTTCAACTCATTTATAATAACATTCTTATTGGACAACTTTTAATAATAAGTAATTTATAATTATTTTTTAGTATATTATACATTTAAAATAAATTAAACTATCTTACAATTCATATAAAATCTATTTTCAATTAATTAAAGTACCTAAAATATTTGTTAGATAGATACATAATAAAATTTTTTTTTGGAATTTTTATCCATTGATGTATTATATATATATATATATATATATATCATTAACTTGATTTAAATGTATTAAATAACACTGTAACACAATTGTACAAATTGGTCTAGTATATGAAAATTTTGTGTACAGACAGACATAATATTTAGGTACATTAAGTAGCTTATTAAAAAAAAAATATTAAGGCGAAGATTTCATAATAATTTTTCATTTAAATTTAATACTATATAACAATGTACCTATCAACTCAATATATGTATATAACAATGTGAAAGGTATACGCCAGATATTTTATGATATTTTTGCATAAACACCATATCCTTTACCTTCAAGTAAATATTATACATTATCTGGTGTAGATCACAGAGTAAGTATCATACATTTTTAGATTTTGAGTGTGAGTAAAGGAGCGAATGGTTTAACAATGATGTTTATTTAAATAATTTTCTGGAAATAACTTTCGTTTAAAAGACTTGATTCAATTGTTACATATGTACCCATTTTCCAGTAGCAAATTTGATTGAGATGGTACTTTAGAGATTATTTTTTTTTATGAATACAAAAATTTTACATTATAATATAACCTTTTTCTATTTAGCTCATCAGTATATGGTAAATGCATTTTTATCAAATAATATATATATATATTTATACTTCATATAGTATTTGCTCTTTTCATGACCGAAATGCGTGCTAATTTCTGGGGGACACAAATATACTATGGCTTATCAATTGGTATTATCAATGTTAAGTAATGTACAACTGCTTTTTTATGACTATAACCATAACAAAATTTTTCATCACGACTATAACCATGAATGTACTATATTAATTTATATGATTATAAAATGTATAAAATAAGTTGTTGCGGTTTGTAGGTTTTGTGTAGGTATTATAGAAACTAGCAATTTAGATACAAATTTTGTTTTTGTTTATTTGAAAAAAGGTAATTTTTTTTTATTACTTTTATATTTCTACCTATAGATATATAGACCCCTAGGAAAAAATATAGGTAGGGTGGAGTCATTTTTATTTAATTTGTAAATAGTGTAATTTTGTAATTTGGTTAGTTGTATAGTTATTGTTATACTCTTATATCCATACACAGTGGATGGAACAATGTTTAATAATAAAGTATGTTGACAATAATATAAAAATATTTCTCAAAACTCAGATTATCAATTTTTCATGGTTTTCTTAACAAAAACGTTAAGAAAAACAAAAATGTGAATGTCTGTATCTTTTGTTCAAGTTTATATTTTTATTTATTCCTGTACCACCAAGTAAGCTTTATTTAATATAACATGTACATTTAGTTGTTTTTAAATACATTACATGATTTACCATATTTATTTAGGTGGCCATTGAGGAAACTTTATTTATTTCAATACCCGTCTATGGCCATACTAGTTGTTTCCTTTTATGGCTGTGTTATAAATTTTTTGAACAAATAATATTATACCCAAGTACTTAGTAAATGTATTCAATTATTTATTGGGATTGTTAATATATCACCAATAAAAAGGAAAAGTGTTACTACTCTAAAAAGATTTATGTATTCTCCTAAAAGAGTACAATTAGCATTAAAGGCCATTGGCGATGGTGTATATTCTTGATATTTATATTAATAAAATAATCGAATGCAAACAAATAAGATAAACTTTTATTTTCTATCAAACAAATTATGAAATTAAAATCATATAGATATCACTGAAAATTAAATTAATTAATAACTAAATTATTAATAGGTAGGTTTATAAATAAAATGTTTGATTAAAAATAACAATTTCTCTCATTTGTTTGCATTTAATAATATGCATAAAATAAACGTGTTTTTTTACTATTATTATGTAGGTCGGTACATATCTATAATATAAATATAATTAATTTAAGAAGAAATTACGATGGCCTTAGGTGGGTAAAATGGCTGGCCATAGATCGCATTGAGATAGCTTTAGAAGGGGAAAATGCAATTAAAAATTAATAATACCAATTTCTCATTCCATAATGTTCATTAAACTTTGAAGTTTAAAATAAAGGTAATTAAAATAAAGGTTGGTAAACTTATAAAGTAGGTATATAAGGTTTAATTTTTAATTTTCTTTAATAACTGTAGAGAGCATAAATGTAATATTAATAAAAAATAAAAAATTCTTAAGATGGCTATAGGTGGTGCGACTCCACCCTACATACTCATTTTTATGATTGTTATTATTCTTAGTAAAGTATATTGTTATATTTTATTGTTAATCCATTGTAAAATTGTATAGCATTTAGGTACCTAAAGGAATTTGTAATATATATATATATAGGTATATATTTTTTTTTTTTACTCATTACTACATTATATTACAATTGTCTTTGATTTAAAAACTAGACAAACCGTGTTATAGAGCTATAGGTTATCAAGCGTACCTATGATTTGCAGGGAACAACAGCAACTGTCAAGTTTCAAGTTTTCTGATTTATATTATATGCCTATTATAATAATAGCAATATACATAATATGGTGTAAAAAATTAAATGTTAAAAAATGAAAATAAACAGTAATATAAATAAAAGCATAATGTAATATAAAAATAGACATAATAATAACAAAATTAAATAATATTAATTGTAATCAAAAGGCCAGTATTTATAAGTTTTTAATTTATTGATAAAATAGTCTTGAAATAGTCATAGCATTTTTTTATTTTTTTTTTTTGTCAGAATCTCAGATCATATTTTATTTTATTTTTTATTTTAATAATAATAATCACAGGCATTAGCCCAAATATAATAATTTGTAATAATAAGTTATAACATAACTAAAAATAACTAAATATACCATGTAATTACCAAATTTTCATTTTAATTCATTAAAATATAATTGAATAGGTATTCCAATATTTAAAAAATAATGTTACCTATCAATCTATGGTTACAACAAGTTATGAAGATAGAATTGTGTTCATTGGCGATGAATATATTATAATAGATAGGTAGTCGTGATAACAAAAAAATAGGTATCAAGCCATATTATGCTAGCCAACTGTCATCCCTCTATTGACAGTAATATTTATAAACTAATAGATATTATTCATAGATTAGGTATGTACATTAATAAATATGGTGTGTAGGTACCTACTTATTTTTTATTTAGTATTTTGTAAAATTTGCATTAAATGTTATAAATTTCCAGATATTTAATATTATGTAGATAATTTCTATTAGAAATATAGAATATTTTGGTGTTGAGTTACTTGTAGATTTATTTATATATAGAAATATAGAATGTTGAGATTATAAACTCGATCGATCATATAATAACATATAACCCATATACCTAAGTAGCATATGGTGTACCAAAGTAACATATATATATATGTTCAGTACTTTAATAGTAATCCAATATTAATGTAATTGGAATTATATTAACATAGTTTACTAGGTATGTAAAAAGTTTTATAAATAGGTACTTGAATAATTTCAATTATAACCAAAGAATAGGTAGAGTAGTGTGTACAGCAAAATTATAATTTATGTTATTAAGTTTAAAAAAACCATTATGAACACTTACAGCTATTTAAAATAATTTTTTAAAAAAGGATACCGATACTCAGTATTTTATTCTCCAATTTTTCAACAGGAATCGGTTTTCCAGCCGATTCTAATAATTTCCATAAACCTTGAACACCCATAATGTAAAACTTATAAACTAAAATAGTTTGGATCACTAATGAAAAAAATCAAACCAAAAATCAAAATTCACTAAAACTACTATATAAATTTTAAAGCAAAACCATTTAATTAAAAAAAAAATTATTGTATATATAAGTATCGACTCGGTCTGTTTGGATAACACAATTCTTTTATACAATGATAAGAATATTATTATCATGATAACATATCAGGTCATATTATTATCATACATTTTCTTTTTTTTTAATAATTCAAATTATTGTATATATTTAATACCTATATATTTTAATAAACAATATTCAAATACCTATACGTCCTCAATATATATATATTTTTAATTAAAAGATAAATAAAAAAAGTGCACTTCGCTGTTGGGCAGGCGATACTCTTGGTGCATGTATTGCATTTGAAAGCAATGATAAATCATTGCATTCAATAAAACGATTCCGAGCGTAGCTTCGGTGTAGTATTCATAACTTTTAATATTAGTTATATACTCAGTACCCACCTATGTTTAACATTAGGTACATTAAAAATCAAATGTAGAAATAAACATGATCTTACGAAATTCCGAAGAAATAAAAAATCTCGATTTGGCGAAATCGTATTTTTGCTGTTTTTTCGTCATTTTTTGGTAGTTTTTCCTTACGCAATAAAAAAACTTTTGAGAAAATCAACAAATTAGCCCTTTAAAGTACCAACTAGATGAAATTCGCCACAGGAAACCATATAAGCATATAAAGATCGGAGCACTCCTAATTCTGGTAGTAAATTTGTTAACAGAGAAAAAACTACTTTATATGGTACCTATTCATTTTTCGGTGGCGAATTTTGTCTAATTGATACTTTGGAGAAGTTCTTTTTTGATTTTTTTCATTGAAATTTATTATCATGTTAAACATATTATTAAACATCGAGAAATATGTAACAACTAATAGCAACATAATGCATAAAAAGATGTTCTTTGTCTCTTTAGTGTGGACACAGGTTTATAGTAATTACTTGGCAAACAAAATCCTGACCCAGACTATAACGGATCCTGATGTAGGTACCTACTTAAGTTAAGGTAGGTACCTATATAAAAAGAAGTTGCATTTACAAAATATTGCACAAAATGATTTTTGTGCACTGTACAAAATAATAATTTCCAATGTACAGTGGCTTTTCTGCACTGTACGCTAAAAAAAACCCTAAGCCAGCACCTAAAATTATGTGTAGTACGACACGCTTTGTGTAGTAGATACATAGGTATTATGAAAAGTTTAATATCAAATACGAAATTAGTAACTATGGTGAGTATGTTAATCAAATTATCCAATATTCTATATTTCTACATATTATAAATATATACCTAATATTGATGAGAAAAGTAAAAAAGGTCATTCAAAGAACAAAATGTATTAAATGAGTGTAGTACGAAAATAAGAATATTTTAGGTGCTGCTCCGAGTAGGTACCATTTTGTATTAGGCACCTACCTAATACAAAATCCTGTATAATTTATAGGTATGTAATGTGCAGTTATAATATTGTACAATAATCAATAATGATTAATTTTATTTTAGATCACTCGTAGAATGTAAATGACATATTTTGAGTACCTACCTACCTACCTCTATACGGAAACATTTTAAATATTGAATTTATGGATGAACACATTATACTATGACGGACCATAAATTGACCCAATTACCCTTCTATTTATATTGTGTACAATAATAGTGTTACATACAATTAAAAAGTCAGACTGTTAATTATTACATTGGATATTATTCCAGAGTGGATGCAGCGGATCCAAATAGAGTTTCTATTAAGACTTACTTGGACAATGTTGTTTTATTTTTTTTAATTATAAACTATATAATCCTTACTCACACACTACACCCGTTATTATATCGATGGCTTAATGCAGAATTATTGTTATAGGTCATAAATCAAAAATTATTTTGGAACGTGGAACGTGAAGTTTTCGATATTTTAGAACTCGCATACCTAATTACATATATCAGTAGACACATAATATTAAATAAAATTATGTTTTATAAACATTTTGAATTAATATAAATACATGTAGTGATTATAAATTTATTTCAAACATATAGGTATAACACAGTTTATTATATTATAAAGAGATAAATAAGAAAATAATATAAAAAAATGTTATAGCGTCCTTTTTAAAAGCTTGTGCCAAAAGGGAGAAAACTAAATGCAAATTATAATACAGCATAGTTATAGGATACAGTAAGTTCAAAACAAATACAGAAAATTAAAATTATATAACAATAGTCAAAAGTTAATTTACGTATAAACAACATTTTTAAACAAATTAATACAATTATCTAAATTAATTGAAAGTTTTTTTTACATAATTGAGTGCTTTTGACCAATATTATATATTTAAAAAGTATTTAAATTAGTATTAAATTTGTTTCTGGTTGGTAATATACAGTGGCGAATCTAGGAATTGATTTTAGGGAGGGAGGAAATTAATTAAAAAATTGATAAAAATAAGCCAAAAAAATAGGTCATTTTCGGAGGGGAATTTTTTTTTTTTTATTTGTCGTTTTAAGCGATTTATTAATTATTTTTTTACCGAGACCACCGATGTGATTAATTTTTCTGTGGGCGCCGAGAGATATTATAAGTTTGGGAATCTGTGGTATAAATATAATATATTATTATATATTATATTAAAACTTCTCGTGACTTTTTAGGGGGGATTTTCTCCATTCCCCTCCCGTGCCCCCTGCATTATATCTGGATGTGAATTTACACTAGAAATTTTAAAATAAAAAGCAAAAGATTTTTACAATATAATTTAGTAACTGAAAGTAGAAGTTAACATATTTTGTAGAAGTTAGATACAAAAAAAGTGAAGAATCAATGAACAATTTCTGAAATTTTCGTCAAAAGTAGTGGAGCAGTTTTTGAGTCTATATCATAACCATACACCCATTGCCTTTTATATACGTAGGTATATAAATATTATTATACTATGAAATTTGAATTTTAAATTATTAATATTTTTATGTTGCCATTCAATCTGTTGTATCTCAGTGCCCATGGGCCCTCCCTTATATATAATACATAGTTGTACTCGTATACCTATACTATAATATTATTACAATAATCAATGATTTTCTGTGTGATTTATATTTTTATCGGTTTTATCTTTTTGCGGATGGCCTTAAATCTTAGTTTATTATAAGGTATCTGGTATACTTTATATATAACGACTATCGTAAATAACTAAAATATTTTTGATAAAATTGTACCCCTGGCTTAAAAAAGACACTATTTTTCGATCATTTTTTATATATGTCTGTAAATTACATTCGCCCGTAACCCGTAGGCCATAGTAAATCTCTAATATTTAAATACCTATTCCATAAATCACGTTATTTTTAAACAACATTTTTTGTAAATATGCATAGAAATTATATTGTTGTGACCCCACTGATCTTATATAACGGTATAATAATGTCATGAGAAGTTTAGAATTAAATAATTGCAGGATATAAGGAAAAAACTAGATAATGAGTCAATTTTTTAAACACTGAGAAAAGATAATTTTCATTTTTGACTTGCTTTGTTTTTTCCTATACCTACTCATATGAAAACGTTGAAGGCTAAATAACTCTCGATTAACCTGTATCCTTACAAATTACAACCAAAGTACGTGCATTTATAAGTATATGTATAGGTATTATGAATTAATAATATACGAAAAAAATTTTGACATAAATACCATCGATCTAGTATTTTGCCTATATCCTTTAATTGTAATTTGTAGGTACTATAATATTCATTATTATTTTGAACTATTGGAAAATAATAAGTTCATTAAAAAGTATTGATTTAAATTAATTTTAAGTTTAAAAAAACTAATGTGGCTGTCGTTTTTATAAGCCGTTCATAATAATTTCTCATCGATCATCATACTCCCGCATATAATTACCTGTTGTCTAAAAATCTGAAGCTTTATTCTAATGAGTAGATAATGATGTACCTGCATACCTATAATTGATTTTAATTGTAAATCAAAATTTCGAAGATCCATATTATTTACCGGTATTAACTAATTCAAAATCTGTATATTACTTTCTCATTTCAGTGGAAGTTGTATAAAATATAATAATGTCTTACACGTTAATGATAACATATTATACCATGTATAATAGTTCGCGTAAAAAAATAACTGTACTAAATTAAATTTCATACAGTGGGTTATAATAAATACATTTTTGTTTTAATATTATAACTACTCAAATAAAATAATAAAAGTATTTTTTACAAGACTGACTATTTATATGCTTAAAATCGTTCACGATTCTTTGCAATTATTTCGTCTCGGCCGCGGCTCACCGTCGTTTGTTATAGATAATATATAAAAACCTATACTATTCATACGACGTACCTACAGAATAGGTATGTACCTACATAGACTTGTAAAGTATTTAAATATTAGTGTGGAATACGATTATTTAAATGCATTTTATGTAGGTATTTAAAAAAGGTACTTTTTAAATACTTTAGGAAAATAATATTTGAGAAGTATTTCAAATATTTTAGTTAAATATTCTCTATTTGTAATGTTATCTAATTACTTGTATTTAAATAATTTTTCGGAATACGTAAATGGTAATATAATAATAACGTTCGATTTTAAATGGTATAAAAAACATGAAATTATATTTAGAAATTTTGATAAATTAAATATAAAATCCTTAAATTAATATACGTAGTATATTTGACACTTATAATATTAAATATCTAAATATAATTAATAAGTTCCTATAATAAAGTAGGTACCGAAGTATTTAAAATGAGTATATTACTCGGTGCCTATACTCGAGTTTGTATTTAACAGTTTGTTTAAATGTGTTTTTTTTTTTTTTACAAAACTGAAATACATACCTTATTTTGTTATTTGTGTATATTTTTATTTTTTCATTTTTTTATGAACGGGCAGTGTGATATGGCTATACACTATCGAACATTTAAATGGAGTTGTCACGGTATACGTTTATACAGCGAAAAAAACAAACGGTAACTCGAAATTACACGGCCAGTCCATTATTGTTCAATAAAAATGATATTATAAGTATTATTTTATTGTTTATTTTCAATTTGTAAAGATCTCGATAATGTCACAAAATGCAATTTTAAACAAATACGTACCTATATTTTGATTTTTAGTCGGTAGTCACTGACTGCTATAATAAGTAAGGACCCGTGTATATAATATATATATTATATGAATAGCGACGAAAGGTAATCGGAAGCAAAGAAATACTCCCAAACGCGCACCTGTTAATCAGTGGGATTGCACTCGTGGGAAAAAAGGTCCGTGAGAATTCCGCTCGGTACACGATATATTCAACGGTGGCACATCGAAATTTTTGTCTGAATTGAACCGGTTTCCCACGGTCAATATTTTTTTATGTTTATTTTTGAAAAACCATGATATATTGTTTACCTAAAAACATTATTTTTTTGTTCATTTCGTATATTATAATATAGGTACTTCCCTTATAATATTTATCTATATTATATACTTTTTTTTTTTAAGTATATAAATGCATAAATAAATAGGTACTTAATTAACGTTTAAAAAGAGATTATTGGATTTGGATTAGAACAAACTGTAAAATTATTGATATTGTTAAAAAAATTAATTGTTTAAAAAAAACTTTTAAACGTGGTTTTGTAATGGGTTTTTCAACGTTATGGACATGTTTTTTCGTTTTCGACTTTATTTTACTTGTTTTTAAATAAATATTTTTAATGTTGGCCTAATAGTTGTATTTAATAGTGGTTAGGTTAGGATTTTTTGGCTGGATTTTCGGTAATTAAAAATTAATCCATCAATTTGAATTATTAGTTCTATTTGAACTATAGTCCTTAAGTAGATGATTTTTATCATTCATTATCGAAATGAAAAATATTCAAAATTTTAATTTAAAGGTGATTTATCAATTAAAACTTAAAACTGAACTAAATTAATATTTTTCAACTTACATTGCATCGTAGTATAATGTATAATGTATTTTAGTATTTTTGTTGGTGCCGTATGTTGATCTGTTCATCAGACATCAATTTTTTTTTTTAATAATATTATACTAAACTTCGTTCAGAATCATCTTTTAAATTCTATAGTTTATCTTTTTTTTTCAAATTTAAATACACTATCCGGTCCGATGACCGAAGAGATTTGTATCTAGACGATTTTTTTTAGCATTTGATATTCAATTTAAATATAAGTACCTAGTACCTATTTGTATATTAATACACTTTTGTCCAAAAATATTTATTATATTTGTATATAATTTTAAAGTGGAAACTGTTGAAATTATCATTTATCGTATCTATAAATCTACACCTATGAGTCGAAATTGACTAATATATTGTATTTTGCATTCTTATTTTTAGAATTTAATATGCTTATATTTTGGTAAACGCTATATTGGAAAGAGTGAAGGAGTTATAAATCATTTCAAGTTATATTATTAACGCTGTTGAATTTTTTTAGTACATTTATATTAACCTATAAAATGTAAATAGTAAAAACGTAATTTAAAAGTATTTAAATATTTAAAAATACGTAGAAATTTAATTGTATTTTATAAGTATTTTTTAGTCTTTAATTTATTTTATACTAGCTTTTTATGTTTGAATTGATACTAAGATACCTCTACCTAATTAAAAAGAATATTTTACAAAAATAATAATTATTATTATTATTAATGAATATAGGTAAAACTGGCAACTGCGTTTAAATTACTGTAATTTAATTCAATTACAGTCACTGGCATTTATTAATTAGTTTTAATAGAATAATTATAATAATAAATATTATGTTCAAAATATTAATTTTGTAAGACAATTTCTTTTTATTCCAATTAAAAATGATTAGGTATTATCAATTAATATTTTTAATAGGCCATAGTAAAAAAAAAAACTTTTCAAGTATAGATGCATTATAACGTATTTACGATATTTATATGATTCATACTAGGATAATTCTTAAAGATTAAAATGTTATTTTTATACTTGTAGTATTTAAGATACCTAGTTAATCATTTTAGGAAAAATTTTAAATAAAATGTATTTTGAACTTAATGATATTACTAATTTTTAGGTTTAATCTAATATCTAATGTACGTATCGTTTCTATAGGTAGGTACCTACCTAGTTTTAACGACACAATACTCAAATAGCCTGTATGAATGAAATTAAAATATATATCCTCTGCCTGTTATTTATTTTTCTTTTTTGTTCAAAAACTGATCAACAAATCATTATTACAAACGCGATGAACTCGGAATTCGCGATAGAATATAAAACGTATTTTTAAATAATTCTAACTCAATAGGGAATGATTGTCGCATTTTTTATTTTTACTTAAATATGTGTACATAGAAAATTGTTTTCGTGTCCATGGGCTTGTGCCTGTCTAAACCTTGAAATAAATAAATAGAAATGTGAGTCCCATAGGAGCCTGTAGAGAGGACAAAGGAGTCATTGCCCTCCCCCTAAGATTTTGCAAGTACTCGTATTCATGTAGGTAATCTACCTTATATATGTATATCAGTACTTCTACAGTATATTCAGACAATGTTTAGTTACATTTGAAAATTCCAGAAAAATATGTAATTAATTTTTTTGTTTCAAAGTTGTTGGCATTATTAATGAGAGTATATATTTCTCATTCTAAATAATGTTCTATGTACTTAATTTTCTATTTAAAAATCATATTTCATAGGTATTTACTAGTATAGCCACTGGTAGTATAATGGTAGGTACTATTATAATAATTTAAAAAAAAGAACTCGGTAGATAGGTAGTAGTACTTACTATACTTATTATATAAATAAATTAAAATATTAAAGCTTAGTTGGTTGCGTAATGGTCAATTTATAGGTACATATAGGCATATATTTTTTAAAAACAAAATTTTTGACTGTTTATTGTTGGTGTAGGTACAATGTACTGTACATTTTTTTTTATCTTAACATTTTTTAACATCCTAATTATTCTCCACCTATGTAGGTATAGGTACCTATATATACTGATACACGGGTAAAAAATATTAGTGAAGACGAAAAAAGTATTTAAGACAACCTATAAATATTTACAATTATTTTGTAATAAATAAATACACATTTTATTTTGAACATTAAGTAGTTGGTGAATAAAAAAATAATTTATAAATTGATTAATGAATTAAATGCAAATATTTGAGAACCATTTGAAATATTATAATGAACTCGCGAATTTTATCGAATGTGTTAACCGGGATGCTAACTTAATACTGTATGACTGAACATTAACTGTAAAAAGTTAAGATAATAAGTAAATGCAAATTTGAACTATAGTTACGTTATTTAGTTGATGGGAAAACGAATTAAATAGTTGAATTAAGTACTTAAATATAATGCCTATGTCAATAAAATGAATATAAAAATATAATCTTCTTCTTTTTTTTCGTCATCTATCCCAACTGTTTGGGGTTTTCCAAAATATAAAATATTTTACAATAATAATAGTTTGTAAAATTAAAATAATAATAATGTAGGTATTATAAAAAAATATATAAAAATCACGAACGTATACATGTTTGTGATAAATATATAGGTATATTATATATTTTTTCAATCCGTAGATTGATTTAATGATATAATTTTCTCTATATCTGTTGTAGTTTCTTTCAGTTCCTTAAAGATTCCTTTTCCTACATCCACTATATATATATATATATATATATATACATTTTTTTATTTATGGCTGTCTGGATCTTCCTCTCTTTCTAGTTTCCCTTCGATTTTCACTTCCATACATAAGTTTAATATTATCGAATATTCAAATCAACAGTGTACTCCACGCGTAAATAAACTAATTATCGCATATTGTTTTTTTATTGAGTAGGTTTTAGCCATCATCATCATCATCATCACACACAGAATCCGTGACCACATAAATGTATATAGAAAAGTACGTTCCCTCTCAAACAAATCGTTTTCAATATATCACGATCGCCGGGCATTCGAGTCATATAATCTCGTCGACGCGCATCTCAGTATATTATGTATTATTTTCATTTCTGTATAACAAGATGACCCGATCGAGCTATACCCATGTTGGGCGGAGATTGACACGACCGCAGTTGTGTCTTTATAGGTATGTGCGCACAGCTGTGCGTGCGATGGAAGGGCATAATATACGACAGACCGTTGGAAAGGGGTTTTCGTGGCATTTTCGTATAAGTATTACATGTCTTACACCTAAAATAATTTGTTTGAAGAAGAAGAAAAAACTAGGACAGTACCTAAAATAATTCCGGTATTGAACACTTATATACAGACATCCGTCTTGTATTATTATAGTCGAGTCAATGTTATGTTAATCATATAGTATTAAATTTGTAAACAACTATCATAAATCATCGCGTCTATACCTACGAAAACGACAATGAGCGCCGTTCAGTTATTACATCCTGAGACGCCGCTGGCTTGTGTGTATATATACCCATATGATTTGTGTAACAGTTTTTCGGTAGTTTATATTCCCACGTGTTCTATTAAAGTGCCGGAAAAATATTAGTATGAAAGTAGGTATTTACATACATTAATTAATATTATTATTATTATTATTATTATCGTATTTTATCGATTGTGAGCGTAGTGAGGAATAGGTTGTATTGATTTTACAATGACGTGTTTTTTTTTTATTTACGTTAGTAGGTATATGTATACTTTTTCACGTGGAAAGAGTCGAGTAAAAGTTTTCGGGTTTTAGTTTTAGTCGGTGTCTATATCTACTTTAAAGAGGTCATTTTTCGATTTTCCCAGTAGTTTAGTTTAGCGTAAAAAAAAAACTAACCGAATCTACCGAAAATTGTTTTAAATTAAAAAATTATAATATCAGACACTTGAAATTTACATCAAATATTTATTACAGTGCTATATTGATATGGTGAAAATTTCAAAATTCTTTTACCATTTTTTTTAGTAATTTTTATAAAATTTCGAAATTTGAATCGTTTTTTTATCCCTATGTAGGTAGAGGTAATATAGGTACACACTTTTTAAAATTACAAATGTATTGTCTATAGATAATATTAGTTGGCATTAGTTAGTATAAAACCTACGGTTGGCCTTTTAAAAGATCAACTTTAAATTTTTTCAGTAATTTTTTAAGCATAAAGGAAAACTATCAAAAATAACGGTATTTAAATTTTTTATTTTTTATTTATTTAAAATGAAATTCATTCTCCACTAATATCTTATCCTGCGAGCAAAGTGCTTCCACCCCCACTGACCGGCTTATTTATTCTTGTTTAGGAATGCTTAATGTAAATGATGAAAAAAAATCAAAGACATTAAGAACTGATCTGATTTCAGCTTACAATTCACACAAATATTAATATAAGTATAAGTATTAAAATATAATATGCGTGTAATAAATAACAAATATTATATTAATCAGGTTGATACTATGTTATCTGTCACAAATTTATTTAAATACATTGTAATACCTATATCTAATATCAATGGCTATATGCACACTTATCAGACATACAGTCTCGTACAGGATTTTTTGTAAGATGTAGCGATAATTTTAACTGGTTCTAAATATGTACCTACATTATTGCAGGTACCTGGTACAGAGTATTGTTATTAAATACAGAGTATGTAGGTATTTTATTAATATGATATCTGTATGTTACGTTATTTATTTTTCAAAAACATTTTACAAATATCTTCATTACAAGAAATTGTTTCTAAATTAAATATAACATTTACCAGTATCGTACCCCATGAATGAATTGCTGTCATCCCGTACTGACCGGATTTATCCGTCAAATGGAAGTGGCGAAAATAAGTTTGGCCCCCACGTGGAAAAATTCCTGGCCACGTGTCCATACATATAAATATAAAATTAATATTCAATCTTGTAACTATATTAATTCAAATTTTTCAAGTTAAATATTTGAGTTTAATTATTGAAAAATCTCTCAAGTTGGATATGCATATACACAAATAAACACACATAATTAGAAAACTATATTAAAAATTTTAAATATTAAAATATATTATTGATACTAATTTATTGAGAACAATTTATTTTAATTGGGTCCAATCAATATTTTTCTATGGAAATTCAATATGAGGTGACACTAATTATCAAGTACATTTGGCTCCTATGATTACTACTTTAAATAGTACAAAATTATAACTTATATCCTACTAATTTTTTATATTTCGAATTTAATCTAGGTACCTACATAGTCCCATTTCTAGATCTGCTCCTGATTTTTATAGGTTAAGTTTTAATCATTTTAAAACATTAATATCATAATATTTTCATAGAACATATCCATTACTCATGCATTTGCTGCTGTCTTTGTTTATTTAATGAGAAATTTAGAAAATATACGTTAATCGCAAATTAAATTATGGCATTAAGGCTTTTGGAGCAAATAATTCATAATAAAGATAATTAATTATGTAAGGTATTATCTTGTGAGTTGTGTTTTACATAAATTAACTTTGGTATGTGTAGGACATAATCATTATATATTTTCAAAATTCCAGATGCTCCTTAAACTTTTTCTAAATTTGCTTCCTAAACCGTTACGAAACTGCTATTATTATTACCTAATTTCAGTGACTTAGTTTAGTTTTTGTCAAAAGATTTGTATTTATTAATCTTTTTACTAGGGTTATAGGAAACATATTTAATATTTTATAACTATTAATATATATTATAATATATGTGTGCAAAAATATATTTCCTTGTCTTTTGAATATATAAATAAGCTTGATTTTGTGGCTTATTAAATTCAAAAACAAGAACTATTTTTCTACATAACTTAGAAAAGAGGATTACAAATTTATTTATATATTCAAAATATAGTGTACTGCTGTTGATTTAGGATATGAATCAGGTAAAAATGTCTAAACGTGCTGTCCAGTATCTATGGTTAGATACATTGGTAATTAGACTAGAGATAGAAAATTTTTCATTTCTTTTTGACACTTTTAAATAATTTCAAGTAATTTCAAGTAATTTTATCATATTACGAAATATTACGAGTTTACTTATATTTTTACACGCCTTTTTTAGCGATATTGAAATATGTTCTGAAATATGTTCAGCGTTCACGCTCTATAACTACAACTTCTCTCTTAGTAATCACAGAGTCAACATTTATACAAAATATGAAAGATGTAAATATTTACTATGCTGTAGCGTGGAGATTTTTAATTAAAATTATTTTTATGTTTTTTTTCAATTCATAAATTAAAAAATTTCACGATTTTCAATCTCAGAATTTAGGTTTTAAAATAAATATAATAAAAATACTTCACACTTGAGCGCATTAAATTTTCTCATTTTTTATATTTTGAATCTGCGGTTATAAAGAGAGAAGTTGTAGTTATAGAGCCTGAACGTGATTTTTAACAAATTCGTGATGAAATAATAATAAAAAATGATACTGACTTATAAATATTTTAAAATATTATTAAATATTTTCAAGTTGTTGGATTTTCATTTTTATAAAAATTGCCTATATACAACCCCTTAAAAGAAAATTAATTGAGCACGTTAAAAGAATCACCCTGTATATAATTATGTAATAAATAATTCAACGTTAAATTTTTTAAATACATATATAATAATAAAATGGTAGTCAGTAAGGGGTGGAGATACTTTACTCGTTGGATAGACACTGGTGGTAGATGTATTTTAAACATAGTTCATTAAAAGCAATAATAAATCATTTCTTTCGATAAAATGATTCTAAGTTACCCTCAGTATAATATAATTTTGTGATTTATAAAATTTTCCATTATTTTCATTATCATTTACGTTTAAAAAAACAATTGAGAATATTCAGAATTTATCTTTTTAAAATGCCACATCTATACACTATTATACATAAAAACAAATAAGTACAATATCTTAAAATTATATAATAATTACTGATAATAAGTGGTCAAATTTTTTATTATTTAAGATATACCCCGCCAACATAGTGTTATAGTAAATATTTAGTGTAAACGTTAAATTTCTGATATTATAATTTTTCAATTTAACAATTTTCGATCATTTTCGGCGGTTTTCTTTTCCGTTAAAGAAAGCTAGGTTCTGAAAATATCAAAAAATTACCGCTTTAAAGTACCTAATAACTAGAATAAATTTGCTATCAGAAACTGTTTATCTAAAAGTTATACTCAATTCCTATTACTCACAAATAAGTGTATACATATATCTACATATAAAAATAATAATAAAAGTCGGTAACTATTTAAATAGTGTATTTTTTTATTTTCTAATGTATTAAAAATTGTTTGTTAACATGACGCTACACTCCCAATTTTTAAGGGGTTTTATATGGTAATTTTTATGATATTTTAAGAATTATAAAAATCCTGTTATTTATGAATATTTAAATATATTTTAAAAGTAATTTAATAATAGTCCTGTGCCAATACTATTCTTCATTGTAGGGTAATCACAATATTTGTTAAAAATATATGTCTACTTAGATTGCAAATTTATCGAAAAAAATGCCTGAGTGCTCTCGAAAATGTTCTATTTAATTTTTGATAATAAGTGAATCGGTTGTAAATTTATTTAGATGAAAATTATTTGCAATCAATCACCTGTGTAACGAGCTCTTAAGAAGTCGTCACATACTCGTTTTTTAAGGGGTTATGTAAAGGAAAATTATTTTTTAAGAAATTTTCAAAATATAAAAACATAACAATTTAAAATTAATTTAAAATATTGGTCCAGTATCTCATTTATTTCTACCACTTTTTATTGTTGTGTAATTGCGATATTTATTAAAAATAATATATTTACGCAAAAGTGTTAAAATGGATTTTTAAAATAATTTTAGAGTAAAAACACTTATTAACAAATCAATAAAGGACAACATTTTGCAGTGAAATTAATTTCAATTTTTTTATTTATTAATTAAAAAAAAATTATTATAGTTTTAAAAAGTCAATTTTTTAAAATTTTTTAAGTTTCAATAACTTTATGAAATTAATAAGTTAAAAATCCCAAATTAGATTTACTCCAAAATGTTGTCATCTATAGATTTTATAATAGATATTTCAATATTAAAATTACATTAAGAATGTGTTTTAACAGTTTTTGGTAAACGTGTTTTTATCGCTGAAAATCATCAGTTTAGCATTTTCATGAGATTAGTTTTATATTTGAATAAATAGTATCAATAGTATTGTGTAGTATCAAAACAATTCTTTACCACAAAACTCCTACTCGACTGCTGGGCAAGTTAGGTTAATAGAAAAAAATAGTAAATGTTTTAAGTTAATAGTTATTTATTTATATTTTTTTTGTACAAGTCAATATACCATTTTAAATATATAGGTATAATTAAGTATCTATTATTTTTTAACTTTAAGCATATTAACATTTTAAAAATCATTAGCATAATATCATTGAAAAATCACAATGTATTTATAGTAATTATTATTTAAATTAACAACAAATAGGCCCATAAAAATGTTGTTTGATTAGTATGTATCTACTATTTTCTTTAAAATTCTAACAAATGGAAATTGTATTGCTCGTTGCAAATTTATACCTACCTATACATAGTTTATTGGCGGAAAATCTAATATATTCCTCAATTAATACGGGAGTTTATTATAATATAATATATAGGTATACTTGTTTTATTTATATTTTTGGGAAATAAATAATTCTTATAGTATAATAATTATTAGAAACGACAAAAACAACTTTATTTTTATTCAACCATTATGACAATAGACAAATCAAAATGTATCAATTATTTCAAAACTAACTTAACTGAGTTTTAATTAAAAGTAACTCGTTATTTAAAAGTTACCAAAACAAAGTTAAGTTAACAAAATTCAAATATAAAAAATCAAGTTAAAAATTAAAATCAACTTAACTTTTAACTTACAGGTTAAGTTATTAACTCGTTAATTCCCAACATTGCAAATTTGTGTGCATGTACAAAAAAAAATATATATACGTAAAACACGTCATTGTAAAACCAATAAGTATATTTCTTACAAATACGCTATATTTTTATATTTTCAATAATTCACCATATAATGTAATACTATATTATTCATATTTAGGTATTATTGTATAATATACGTTATACATATGGTAGTAAGCAGGGACGATGGCCTGTAACTGTGTGGGCATGCGTGTCTGCAGACTGCATGTACCTACTATGTAGGTGTTTATATTTTAATTTTAATTATTTCAAATTTTGATGATATTTTGATTCATTAATATTCGTTTATGAATAATTTAATAATATATATTATATATATGAATGTTTATTATATGTAATAATTATTTCTACCTAAAGGGTAGAGGTATTAGATAGAAATGTTAGATACTATTGGATACTAGATACGAGATATTAGATAGAAGTTTAAAAAAAAATCTGTACTTTATATGTATAACAGTCGAACAAAATAAAACGCCTAAAATAATTACTGAAATTTAACCATTCGATATATTACACGAAATTTTTTTATTTAATTTCACTGTATTTAAATTATTTTATATAGATTTACTTGATGAATTTATGACAAAGTTAATTTTTAAGCCTGACAGTGAAAAAAACATGAAAAAACCATACATTCGTATAGGTACCTATATAATAAATAATAATATATAATATTCTATTCTATAATTTAATTTAATTAAATTTTTTGTAAGTATTTGTTCGATTTTGTATATATATGCTTTTACACGTTTTATATGTTGTCAATTTTTTAAATAACTATAAATCTTAAAAAAACGTATAAAATATAAAAAATGGCTACTTAAGGCACTAGATAATGTTGTTGGCTATAATTTGTTTTTTATTTCCCATTCTTAATACGAATATGTTTGTAAGTTGAAAAAAATAAATTATGCTAATGTAAGATTTTTTTTTGAACATTTATAGGTGTAACGAAGTCTTTTTAAATCATTACGATTATTGGTATGAACACCGATAAATGATAATCAACATTGGAATCTACACGTTTTATATTATTCATGCACCCACATGAGTTTATTTATTATTTATTAGTTTAAGTTTTATTGAAAATGCATTTATTTTTATTTTTATCAAACTACACATTTATTACAAACCCCTAAAAATTTTAAAATATGAAAAATAAATATAATTGCTTCGAATTTATAATTTGGTTTACAATGTGCACGACTAAAAAAAAAAAAAAATATGAAAAAATCATAAACATTCAAACTCTAATCATAATATACCGTGTGTTAATGAAAACTCATAATCACTCTTTAATATTCAAAGCTGGACAATGAACAGTAGCGATAGTTCAAAAATTAAAAGTGAAGTTATAATAGTTATTTTTTTAAATGACATAACTAAATAACATAATGTACAATTAATGAGGTATTTTTTTATAAAGATAAATTACCTACTCAAGCGATTTATTAACTACTGATAATTTTGTTATTTTTGAAATTTTTATTTTATTTTGTTCATCATTTATGTGTGAATAGTAAATGTAAGAATATATAGTTAAATACAAAAAAATAAAATAAAAATAAAAAATTCTATTGCTAAATATCGGTAGGTAAGGTTTCAATTAGAAACATTTTAAGAATAAACAGGAACATATACACGTGGTTTTGTAATTATTTAAAAGTAATTTTCATGAGTAAACAAACTAATACAAATACCTAAGTTTCTAAAATATTATGAAACCAACAATATTTTAGATAAATTTAATAAAAAATTAAAATCATTAAATTTATTATTACACACTAGTATATGAGTGTTTCGATTTTTGAAATAATGTTTTTTGCAATTGAAATGACTTGAAAAATGCAAAAATTGTAAAAAACTTTTCAGAAACGTACGTTTATTTTTATGTCCTTATTATTCTGAGAGCAAGAAAAAAAAAACAATTTAAATTTGTTTTACAGTTGAGGAGTTTTTGAGACTATTTCCATTTATATTAAATATATTATATACATATTCATTTAATTATATACGAGTATAATACAATATTAAAGAATTGAAAAAAATTACTTCTCCAAAGTACAACTTGTGCTGTTATTTAAATTTTTAATATTATAAGCCAGCCTTAAATAATAATTATAAGCCTTAAGTAGGTATATGATTTTATACTATATAACATTTTTGCTCTTTGACTTCGAAATATTTTTATCTTTTAAAAATAGTATGGTTTTTTTTATTATGCCTACTTATTTAAAATATATTAAAAATTATTTAATATCTTAATATATTTAAATAATTAATTATAATTATACATATTCATGCCTAATAAAAATAAGTTTGGTGTTATTCTCTAAAATGAGAGAGAATATATTTTCCTTTGTATTAAGTTTCCAGTTGGATTATCGCCTATTGATAATTCGTATTACTTTGGATTTTATGAAATATCTCTGAGTTAACCGAACAATTCTTCTTCAATTAGGTAATCATAAGACAATAAGCAACATATATAAAAACTATAGATGATTGCAAAGGTGATATATACGAATATGTTCTATAAGTGATTGAATGATAATTACTATAATATCAGATAATTTATTTATTAATAGAGAAGGATTTCGATGATTTCAGTGGGTGTCCAAACTCAAAATTCATTCATAAACTTAAAAGTACAAAAATAATGACCAATCAGATATATTTTTAATTCTAAAAACTAAAATTTATTCTAACTTTCTTCAAATCATTATGAATGTGTATGAATGTAAAAATAATATAATCCTAATGTTGGAAAAATATTAAAATATATTAATGTTGTCAATAATTTTAATATTCATTGTTTATTATGGGTTAATATTTTTATGAAAATTTACTATAACGTAAAAAATGACAAAAAATGTACTCCTATACTGTTACATAAAAAATAACCTAAAAACAAGAAAAAATATCGTTATAATATAAAATTAAAATTGCCTATATCTACATATTTATTATAATATGTTCAGTGTGGTTACATTGTGAAAATATTATAATACATTTATTTATTTACTTTTTTTATTGGTTCGTAATATATTTAATTGCTTATTAAATTCGTCTAAAATGTTGTTTTTTTAAATTTTTTTTATCAATTAATAGGTATTAATTATGCAGGTATATTTTTTCACATCGCACTAATATTATACTAGTTTCATAATATTTTAGATACAAAGATTTTTTATTGATTTGTTTACTCATTACGATAAAAAATATTTTCAAATAATTACAAAATCGCGCGTAGGTTCTCGTTTATTTTTACTTGAAATGTGAGGCCCATCGTCCAGTGTTATGTCATAAATGTATCATATTACGTATATGTAGATTAGGAAAATAATTTCCAGTTCAATGATCTGATGACAGAGTCTAAATGTATATCAAATAGATTATTCTATTGAATAGATGAATTTCTAGTATGTACATGTATAGTACCTATATATTTACTGTCATAGTCGATCACAAGTCAAATCACGACGTAGATTATTTTTATATTTTTACATGTATGTAGATATAGGTACTAAGTGTAAAATATAAACGTGTTCCAATTTTTACATTTTCAACAATTTGATAATATTTGATTAGATTTTTTTTTATGCATGTATATATGCTATTGTATACACATTTTGGATAGAAGGAATCGAATAGAATTGTTTGGGTACACATTTTTCTGATAAGATATTTATTGTAATTAAAATGTCAATTTTTTTATAGTACCTAGTTTTCAAAGAAAAACTGCCTTCCGTAAGCGTTGGAAAATTTTTATAAATCGGAAAATAATGTTACATACTTTACTCAGAATACTTTTTTATTATTATAAATTTATGTACATAAGTAATAATAATATTTTATTATTATTAGGTACCTATTAGCTATTATTATTATTATTATTATTATATATCGTTATAAACATTTTTATTATATTTCATTTTATTTTTGATAATAATAATAATAATAAATATTAATTTATCAGACAGACAGAAGATTTCTATTTTAATTATTAATATTCAAGCAACAGTAATATTGTATTTTGTTAATCAATATTATTTAAAAAAATTCTAGGTATTTGTGTTTTATTTTATTTATCAGCATATTTTATTCGTTTGTTAATTCTCAACAATAATTATAAAAATATATGAGTTACGATGTAATATAATCTACCCAAAAATTGTATACGATATACATGCATGAAATAAATGACCGGTCTTTTCATTTGTAACTTGGCTGCGCTAAGGTTTTTTGATATCAATATATTTTTATTTGTATATTTATTTATTTTTTATTTGTATATTTTCTTGTAGGTTTTAAAATGATACATATAAAAATATGAATAATAAATAATAAAGTTTTTTTTTTCGTCGTTTTTAACGATTTTTTTCACGTACTCACCAATTTGATAGCATGATCATTTGATTTTATAAACGCAAGAACGTAATAATAGTACGTCTGCAGCAGTTAAGGGGCTAAGAAGTAATTAGACATTTAATATATTATGTATATACGAGTAATATCGTTCAACCTGTTGGGTGCACATGAAAAAACCACGAAACGTGTTGTGACAGAACATCGAATAATTGTACTTATATACTTAACTTTAATCATTCATTATTATACCTTTAAATATGTATATAAAATTTACAAAGTGTTCAATAACAACGATAATATAATGGATATGATATAATAATTGATTTTCCTGTCATGCATATTATACAAGTACAACGAGTGGGTATAATAATATTTAAAGTACGATTTCGGATAATTGTGTATATATCGGTAGGTACCTCCTGTACTTATTGCGTAATTATCGGGAAATTATCATTAACATATTAAATTAATGTTATATATATTCATTGTTTTGTACGCGTTTCGTGGATGATGATAATGATAATATTATATATATATATATAGGTTATGTGATCATTACAAAAAATTGCAATGAATTTTTTTCTTCAAACAGAACACACGTGCGGGCAGGAGGATAATATTATTATTATAACGCCAAGTACGGCCGAAGAAAATATTATGCATTAAAATGTATTACCCAATTAATTAAAACCTTTTTTAGAATAAAAACGTACGCTTGTCTTCGATATCCTCTACGCAACAATATACGAATAAATAGCTGTAGGTACATATTATTATATTGATTAGAACTGACGAGTGTAATAATAATCGATTATTATTAATCGACAAAATAAGGTGTGTAAAAACAATTATGTTTTACGTTTCAATACGTAAAAAAAAAAAAAACATGTAAATGAAACGGTCCGAAATGAGTTAAATTAAAAATACACACGAGTACACTGTACAGTGTACTACAGCTATATTATAATTCAACTGATTTTTAAATGTTCATATATATATATATATATATACGTACATGGTACATATAATATGATAGCTATAGGCAAAACGCCCAAAAATTCTTTAAAATAATGAATACATTTCTGTGACGGTTACACTATAGGTATATTATTAAATCCATAATATTATTATTAGGTATATTATATAATTAACCATATACTTATACATAATATAGCCAAAAATTACATTGTTTTTTTTTTTTGCGCAAAAATGAATTATTTTTTTAAACTTTTAACTGTTTATATAGGTAACTTGATTTTCTAAGATTTTTTTTTCAATAATCGTATTTTAAAAATTTGAAATTTAGATTTTGAACGTAGGTTTTGAAAAAATCGTTTACGTATACACTTTTTTAGGCATAGAGCTTTTCATGATAAAACATTTATTGTAGCTGGTAATTTATCAATTGAAAAAAAGCCCTATCACTCCTTTATTTAGAATAAATAATAAAATCATTGACGCTGACAAACATAAATTCTAGTCTTGGGAAATAACGTCAAAGAAAAACATTTTTGATCGTATATTTTGTAATATGTAATATGAACTCGTAATAATATTATTTAAATTTCAATAAGACTATTTTAATATCATTTGTGATATTATTATTGTTATTATTTATTATATATATAATTTCTATTAAATTATACCTATTATTTATAAATCATAGACCGTGCTTAAAGAGAGAGAGGTCTGAGGGTCGATAAAAAGCAAAAAAGACAGAGCTACGAATTGAGAATGAGTATAGCTATGTAATTTTAACACAGAATTATTGGTCATTATGACGAAGTATGTCCAGTTTGTGTCTGGAAGACATAGGAAATTATATGGATTGGTTTTTATTCCATATATTTCCCAACTCATATCTCTAACTATCTCGTACACATATTTTAAGTTAACGATCTCTCTCACTCTATATCTAACCAATAAAAGTAGATGGGAGGTAGAGCAATGCGTGATCATATATTTTATATATTTATTTAGTATTTTATACTTATACTTATAATAGAAATAATAATAATAATACTTATTCTAATAATAATAATAATAGTAGGCATAATAATACAGCTGTATGTAAAGATTGAAATAAAGTTATAATAATGGTTTAGATATAGTAATCAGTATTATTTTGATATTGTTATCATTATAGCAGTTTATTAAACACAAGAATATCACATAGTAAAAATAATGAAAAAAATGACATTATGTAATTAGGAAAATACATTTTGAAAAAAACAATGGTGTCTTGTTAAAATTTGAATTGACCGTTATTTAGTTAATTTTGGGTTTAGAACCTAGTTTAAAAGGTCAAAATGACTTGAAAAAATCGTTTAATCCGAATCTGATGCTAAAGTTAGGTGTTGCCATTTAAAAAAAATACAAGTTGTATTGCCCATTCGCGCACTGTAAGAGTTAAAAATTTGAAAATTTCACAAAATATGTATTTCAGTACCCCCTAGGTCTCCTGAAAAATTAATTTCAATAATAATAACTTATTTACAGATATCTTAGCTACATAATCTGATAAGTTTTAACTTTACTTAATCTTATTAACTAGTTAATGCCCATCCTTGATTTGAACACTATTTAATGATATGTAATGGCACCGAAATAAAAAATATTTACTATGGCGAGTTTAAAATTTATGTGGAACCCACCTCCTATTTAAAAATTATAAAAATGACTCGTACTTCCCTTTAATCTATTTAAAATAAATAAATACTTGAATAAAAAAGTAAAATCATATTTTCGTTTAGTTAAAATATAATCATATTTTTTTTTCTTTAAGTTTAAGAAAACTACTTAGAAAATCAAAAATTACCTCTTTGAAGTACCAACTAGAACGAATTTGCGATTATAAAGCTCTTTATTTGAAAACATTCACTTGACTCCTACTCAAAAAACTATACACATACAAAATATTTTAAAATTAAATTTAAAAAAAAAAACACATTATAAAACCAATAGGTATACATCCACCGTTACGTTCAGAATCTAATAAATATAGCAGTGCTCATTGCGTATTTTATATTTTAAACAAAATTTTTAATTTTTATTCTTAATATTTTAGGTTTATACAGTTAATTTATAATTAATTTGAATATTGGTTTATCATACAATATAATGTAATTTATTACAAAATGTGATTAGAACTCAAGAATAGATACAGATAAAAACAATAAAATAATTCAATAAGTTAATAATTTTTTGAGCCGTGTAGACCTGCTCTCAAATATGTTGATAACCTTTTCCTTATCGATAGGTATGTCAGTTTTACAAGTCATAACTTGGTTTTACCACTTGTTTACATCTATCTCAACACATTGTGGTCCGAAGTTTGGTTTTTGTTAGCTTTAATTTTGAGAATGACCGTTCAACACTGCAACTTGATACGGGAAGAGTAATTGTTATTTTTACAGTAATATAATAATTTTGAAAAATATTTTAAAGTGAAGCTATACCAAATAAGTGAAACAACTTTTCTGTACTAACTAAATTCTACCTCGTAGTATTTGTTACTTCGTCTTCTTCATTGTGTGAATTAATACCAAAAAAGTATACTTTCACCAGTTTCATCCTCTATATCTGAATTTTCATAAAGATGTTTTCAATCGTTTGTAGTTATTATTTAAAACCTATCATTTTCGTGTTTATTTTTACAGTATTATCTGCAGTTGAAAATATATTTAAAACCACAAAATAATTTAAAATCCGACCTTCCAATAAAACTTTTTTCTTTAAAAAAAAAGATTATAATACGTATATTCTACAATGTGCTATCACTTTCCCCGTGGTTATTTTGGTGATGAGAATTAAATAAGTAATGGTATTAGGAAATATATATTTATATATATATATATATATATATATTTAAAAATGAAAACGTCTTCGTACAAACTTGATAGGAATTTGGTTTTTCATTACTGTGAATTCGCATATGAAACTAAAACTTATGTAATTTATAGGGATAATATTTTTAGACAAACTTAGCATGAACCATGGCGTTCCGTTTATTTGTTAAATGATATTAATTATTATTTAATATACAGATATGATTAATTTTCCCTGAATCAAAAAGTTTTTTAAAGTTTATCAACAAAAACAATCATTTGACAATATAATAATATAAGTATCAATCCATTTTCTATGATTGTATAATTATTGGTTTACATTAGATACACGAGGACACACGTTATGAATTTGTAATAAATAATTTTAAACACAATACTTTAATTATTAAAATTCATTATTTTGAGAAAATAAAATTTCCAGTAATTTTTTTCAGTTTAGTTTACATACCTAATATGTTTAATGTTTATATAGATTTATCTTATTGGTTTATACTTCATATTTAATCGGAATTCGGAATTTTCAGGTTTATAGTTGTCACTTCTGACTATGCGAACTATGTTTGGAAAATAATTTTGAAATAATTGTTCTCTTCGTTAATTACTTAATATTAAATCACATGCTTGATTCATTAAATGACTATACTAGTTTAATTACTTATTATAGGTGAAAATTGATTGAAAATTCCAATCCTAATATATTATATATATATAATGGGTAAAATTTATTTTTAATTAGAGTTAAGTAAATATATTTTTATCTTAACTTTACACTTAACGAGATTTCATTAATTAATTTTTAAAATTATTAATTGAATATTTTTGAGTGAATTTAACTTGATTTATTTGAGTTTATTTTTCTTTTATATGCTTGGCGTACTTTTTTCCGAAGGACATCATCTGCGCACTAGAAAAAAACATACGCAGTAAAATTTGAAATTATATTAAATATACGAAACGATTGGTTGTCAAATTTTTTGACATACAGATTGGCCAATCAGTTTTCAATTATCTTTATACACAGGACAATTTGCTAATCGATATGTATAGATCAATCCCGTGACAGCACGAACTATTTTACCTTATGACGCACAATTTTTTTCATTGTTTTACCCTTCTACCTCAGAATCGGTATATTTATTAGTATATTGGTGTAATAAAGCTTTGAAAAAATCACCACCTCCCACACCCTAGAAAAGAATGCGTACGTGTATACGTACATTTTACCTTATTCGTTCCGCCACTGAATGATCGATCTCGCTTGGAATTGCATTTCGTAATCTGTAAAGTACGTTTGACGGGAATACTAAATTTTCTTTTTCTAAATTGTTTTTCTCCATTGCACTGTTGTAGTATGTGTTGTCAAACAATACCCCAAACACGCATCGACCGCATTTTCTGTCATATATTTGGTCGTCAGGTTGCAGGTCTGTCGATTCCGACGATCTAGTTACATGACGACATGTTGACAAACAGCGTCAAAAATTACCATACACACGAAGATAAAGTTAGCTAATATATTATTATGTAGGTATAAGAGTAAATTATACTAAAAGTTAAACGTTTTTAAGTTTCGTTAACTTAAAAATGTAATTTTTTGTTTACAATTAATATTCTCAATACTTTTAAAACAACGTTATTTAACTTTTTTTTTGATATTTCAAAAATTTGTATTTAATCGTTTTTATAATGTAATTAAACTTTTCGTTAAATTTGTAATCCATGTTGCCCTGCAGCCTTGAATATTTTGACATTCAATAGCAATCCAATATCATAATATTTTAAGTATTTTTAGGAATATATGAAGGATGATGAAAAAAATGAAAAATAACAATAATAATAATATTGTAAATGAAATACACAATTATTTGATAGATAAATATGTTTTTATTCACATATAAATATACGAGTACCTATCGTATATAATAATATATATATATATATAATATATATAATCATATATTCAAGTATATTACCTATATGTACAGAGTATTAAAACATAGATGTGTAATAAAAATTATATTATAAGGGCAATAAGTATATCATTTTCGTCATAAACAAAACGATATAATTATTAAAACATGAAATCGATCAATCCATCGATATTCAAATTAAATTAAAAACGTATGTGAAACGTAGATAGATATACATAATATATTATATATTCCGGTATATTATAATCACAAAATGTATTCTAAGCAAAATTTAATTTTTCACTTAAAATTACATCATAATTTGCGTTTTAACCTATACACTACCTATCTATTATACGTATAAGTTTAAAAAACAATATTATTACATTTTATATGTATAATAACAATGAAAAACAAATACTGAATTTACAATGAAAAAAAAACACTAAATATGTGAGTGATAAATTTACATATCTATAGCCCCGATAAATCACAAACAAAAAATTATTACAAAAATACCCACCGAAGGAATAAAATTACAATAAATTATATTATATTAAAATATAATATACTAAATACCTATGTACAGACGATTATATATTTCGCTCGAACGAAAATATTGTCTATACGGAAGAAAGCTATACAAGAATAACAAAATAAAATATGCTCTAACATAATAATATATTGATCACAACCATTTAAAAACTAAATTTTCTTTGGTATTATACTGTCTTATATTATTATACATGAAAACGCTACTATACAATAAAATTAAATAAATTATATGTACGTATATAATCAGTGTTTGGCATTAATGGTTGCTGATTAAAATGTAAACAGTTTTATTTACTTTTGGCGAGTCGGAAGTAAAAAATAGATATCTAAGCTTATCGAATAAAAAAAATCAGTCAAGTATACAGACACAGGCAATAGTATGTATTACAAGTGTAAAAATATTACAAAATTTTCCGATAAAAAATTTCCTATTACAGTCATAATATATAGAGAGATATAAGAAAATACACTGTAGTAGTGTCGGTTAAAAATATGGGTTTTTAAGTTTTCTAAACAGGCCGCGATAAATCTTAAATGATTATTTTTTAAATAAAAGTACCTAACGTGTCGTAAGATTTAAATCGAAATTGAAAATTTAAAGGGTTTCGGTCAGAATGCATTTTTAAATAGGATTCAAACTTTCACTAAATATAAATTATAAAAGTTAAATTATAATACCAAAGGGTTAGTAAGAGTTCGTGTTCTCTAAGGGGTTCTTCGAGTAATTTACATATTAGGTTCATGTTCTATAATTTTCAATGTTATAATCGGTTCTTCTCAATTCGGTTCCAAACCCTGAATTAAATTATACACTTCTATTAATAATGATAACCATTACCTAATTCTTATATTATTTTAGCTACATATCGATACATTACTCTATCGGATTAGCAAAATAATATATCATTGCACAAAATCGTTTTTTTTTATATATTATAATATAATTTTAAGCACCTAGAAAATGCGTTTTTCTTTTCTTTATATATATTCGAGTAAACGTTAAACAGTAAATTATAGGTATATACTCTATAAAACTTAAAAATATTGCGAGTGGAACATGCCTCGTATTTCAAATCTAAGACATTCAATTTAATTTTAATTTCGCCTATCGATCGTATATAATATAGTATTTTTTCGGAACATTCTTCCGGCTCATCGATCCAGTGTTATTTAAATTACTTTAAATATTCACGATCAAACTTGTTTTTACTGTCGCTGTATAATGTTCGTGCCCGTAACTAGTAATTTCATAAGGAGCTTAAAGAGTGTAATTTAATGGTATTTATTATTATTATTATTTCTAGACGTAATTTTTTCCATTGAAATCATAACTGTTCGTAACGGAAGCTATGAAGATAGAATAATTAATAATGTATTGCATATTATTATAGTAATTGCAGATGGTTGCCATTCAAAATATCTCGTGTTTCAAAATATCCCTATTTGAACAAAACACTATAATTTCAATTGTATTGCATTTTGAAATTCTACGTAATTGTCTAGAGGGTATATATAATATAATTTCCAGTGTTGGGTAGTATCATAACGAAAGTAGCTCGTTACTGTACCGACGTTGCTTTTTTATTGTAACAATTTAATGTAATAAGAAGTGGTTTTATTATAATTTCTTCTAAATGAGTATGTGAAAAAAGTAATTTTCGTTGCTATTTGTACTTCGTTATGAAAACGCGTTATAAAAGCATGGAAAACACAAAATAAATAATAGTTTCATATAATTAATTAATAATCTTTATACGTAGGTTCAGCATGTTTTTAGAAATAATGTAATATAGAATTCCAAATGTTTCAATTTACTCTAAAATTCGACTATTACTCGTATTTGTGTGAGTTATATATGAGTTATGATAGGAAATAAACCTATGCAGATAGCTACAATATTTTTAATGTTGAAATAAATATTTTAATAGGGTATGTCGATATTTTGAGAGCTCACGCTGAATTACAATAATAATGTATAATTTTCTCAACAAGGTATGCGATAAATGGTTTTGGTTCTAATATAACAAGTATCTTAATGACATTGCACAATCATATTATGATAATAGAACAGGTGACTAATTTCACATCGACAATTACGATTTTTAACGGGGTGATTCGTCTAATTTTGACCTATCAAATGGACGAAAAAAATATTTTACAAAATTAATCGTAGAAAATTAAAAGGAACCAACACGTCTTCCAGTGTAAACCAATCGTTTAACAAATAATTCGACTGTAAGGGTTATTATATAATTACCTATACTATCTATTTATTCTATGACATATCCAATGAGTTGTCGAGAATAGTAAAACTATAAGAAAAGACGAATTTTTTACATTTATGTTTTTTTTTTTTTTTTTTTTTTAAGTGACGTATGGATGGATTCATGTCAAACTGTATTACAGCATATTACAACACAAAAAAAAGCATAAATAATTTGGAAAACATATTTTACACATTTTTAACCCACGATAATACGCTTTAGTGTACTACATAGTTACATAATAGTATTTTTCTTTGGTCCAAACCGCATTCACCGTTATACCACATGTACATATACCATCACTGGTATTCTTTGATGTTGGGATGTTGGTTCCAAGGGACGTCGGCCACGGCGGCCTGTTGTTGTAACCGGTTGTGAGGATGCGAGTGCGGATGTGAGTGCGGGTGCGGTGCTCGCATGATCTCGTCCGTCGGCTGTACGTGATTTCTGGGACCCGATTCGGGCGTGTACGTGAACGTCAGCCCCGTGGCGTAGATGATCCCGTCGTTCCGGACCAGGGACACGGGCACCTGCGTGGGCTGCCTGACCCACAGCCAGTCTCCCCGAAACGAAGATATGTCCGGGACGACGGCCAACATGCTCTCCTGGCACCGGTACATGGTCTCGGACTCGACGTCGCCGAACCACACCTGGAGATGGGGCGTGAAGTTCTCGCCGGTCAGCTCCAGCATGGCCACATCGCCGCCCCCGTTCAGGTTTAGGCTGTGCACGACCGGCACGGGCGTTATGGGCGAGTTTACCGGGCCCATGCCCTCGTAGAACTGATACTCGGCCTTGTCCGTGCTGATAATCGTCCAGCACGCCCCGTCGTTGATCATCTCCTTGTTGGGCTCTTTGGGACACGGTGTCGCCTGGAACTGGATGATCCGCTCCTGGGACAGGCACAGGTACATGTGCTCCGTGTCCTTCATGTAGAACGCGCACTTGTGCAGCTGCGACACCGGGTCGTCGGCCTCCAGCAGGGCCATCTGCTTGTCCACTTTCCTGATGACCAGCCGGGGCAACGCCATGCCGGTGACGCTGCACACCAGCTTCACGGTGCTGCCGTAGTGGACGTACCCGTCCCGGACGTTGAACTCCTCGCTCTCGCTCTCGTCGTCGTCCAACAGGTGTATGGTGAACGCGCCCCATTGCGTCGAGCTGGCGTGGAAGTTTCCCTTCTCCACGTGTAAGTACCGCGTGCTGACCGTTTGCGACCGTAACCGGTTGAACAGCGCCACTTTGGTACCGCTCGCGATGCACAGGTCGGCGTTTTTCAGCGACTGTTTCTTCTTGGACGGTTTCGATATCACTTTGATCCGCTTGCTGTGGAACGTGCCGATGTCGTAACCGATGTTGTAGAACATCCTCACCATCAGCATGAAGTGTTTTCGCTTGTCCGAGTCCGAGATGAACAGCGTCTTGGCCGCGCAATACTGCTTCCCGTTGTTCAGGTCGAGTGGCTGCAGTTCTTGGTCGGTGCTCCCGATGCCGATGAACGCGCTCATCTGAGAATTCGCCTCGGACACTCCTTCCCGCAGCAACTGCTCCTGCCGAAGTCTCCAGCCGTCACCGAACAAGTAGATGCACGGGGGTGGACAGAAAAACCGCTTTTCGTTCCCGTACGACTTCTGGGCCACCTTAGCGTGCAGGATGACCAACACTAAGTCGTTACGGTCCCGCAGGTACCTCTCCATCGCGTCCCTGGTGAGACGCTGTTCCGGGCGAAACTGCATGGGAGCTTCGGGACCATAATGATGAGGCATCCTGGCTGGCACCCCGAGAAGTTCGGTGGAATTATAGCAGCTTAATGAGCCTACTACTTCTCCGTCGTCCGTATCACCATCTTTCTCTGATTTTAACGTCCAGGTGCCCATAAATCTAAAAACAAAAACACACACACACATAAGTATTTATTCAAACATATATTTTGAATAAATATCAAACTCTGAGCATAATTATTCTCAATTTCATAAGTACTTTCGTTTACGAGTATTTAAATTCATTTTACGATCCAAAAGAGTTGAAAAATACAAGATTTTATGAATAATAAATTATGTATCATACATACAGATCATTATTCCTCATTAAATAAACCTATACATTTGCCTAAATACAAAGAAATATATAAACATTCGGATGAAATATATCGTAAATAATAGTAATATCTAATTAAATAGAAAATAAGAATATTACAGACACTTTAAATATCATCGATTTTACGTCAAATTTACTAAAAATGTTACTATTTTAAGAAATTTCTCGTTAACTGTACTAAATACATTCATATTTTGTTTAATTTTCAACTGACGGAGGTGAAAAAAAAAATTTGGAAAAATTTAATTTAGAGGAATACATTTTTTTAGGTTCCTCGCTAGCAAATGATGAAGAAAATCACATGTCCTGTACTCCGCATTTTCGCTATAGAACCACTTCTTACTTATATAAAAATAACAATTAACCTTATATGATATTTAAACTTTATTAAGTTTCAAAAATTATAATTATATAGAAAATTCAACAAGATTAAAAATAAATTATTCAATACCACAGATTGGGACCATGATTTTTAGTAAACTGATAACAAACTAGGTTTATTTTTCGTTTTCAAATGTCTAACGATTTAACGGTAACCATTTGCATAAGTGTATAAAACCCGTTTGGAAATCGAAACTTAAACTAGTAAATTTTGTACTTGGTAACCATTTGAAAAACCAATGTAAGAAAAAACAGTTATCTAACTTTTTGTTGGAAAAATTATTACTTTTTTAATGTTTTAATTACTTAATAAAGTTGTAAATCAAATCCAAAACCATTTTAATAATTAATAGGTGGTGATTCTAAGTGAAAAACGATTAATAACTCGATATGAATTTTAAAAATCAAATTAAATGATTTTTCATTCTATTAAAAAATAAAATTGTTGAGTATTTTATTAGAATGAATAAAAACGCAAACGTAAAAATATAATATAAACTTTTATTCTTAACGTACCAGCATACTACAGTTTGATCAAAACTATATTTAGGTGTACGTTCTGAAATTTAGCGTGTAATTATTTAGAAATAAAGGATTATCACACTTATGTATATAATATGTACGTATATACATTACACGTATAGTCGCAACATACGTAAATGTTCAATCGACGATTTGTTTTATTTTACACACGAATTAAAACATCGTAAAATTCATAAAAAAAAAAAACAAGAAGTGCCTAAGTCTGAATGTATGTGGTAGTTAGAAAATGAGGATAAAATACACATGCACCGGAACAACGGTGACGTAGTCCTTCCGCGCCGATATTTCACCGCGTCAAACTTTTTCCAACGATTCAATCGATATGTTTTTCGATTCACAACGCCTGCACTATACAATATAATATTCCCCTTCACAGTAGAGACAAAACATTATGTACACGATACGGTGGTATACGAAATACGGTATATACGGTATATGGGAAATAGTATTAAATGCATAGTATACACCATTGTACACAATGAACGTCATGTGTTGGGGGGGTAGAATATTCAATTAATAAATTAGACACCCTAGCTATATAGCTGCTATATACGCGACCACTCGAAGGGATAATCTCCTTTTAAGTGCACAAAAATAGATCCAGCAACATAACATTAATAGTAGATATTATATACTATATAATATATATTGTCAAAAATGTCGTATATAACATATTAATATATCGTGTAAATTAGATATTACGTAGGTACCGGTATATTTAGAAAATAAAGACAACGCGTACGTTGTAAAAATAATATTATAATATTATGCAGGCTGCGAATACATTTATTTTCAAATAAAAGTCCTCGAAAATAATAAAACGACACTAGGTATAATCGTTCGTATTTGCAAGAAGAGAACGACGTTTTTTTTCGTTTTTATACATCCCGCAATTCGGAACGTGAACGCAATATAATATAGGTACCGTTTACGATATGGAAAATATTATTTACGACAATATCGTTTAAATTCATGGTCGTAACTTTGTAAAACCCTATACCCACCCTTTACCGTATAAGTAAAGTATTCAATAACTATTTAAGTACATTTTTTATGTATATTAGTGTTGAAAAATTAAAATTTTAGATCATTTTTGAACAGCCTGGTATTTATAATTGGGTACCTACATAAAATTATATTAGAACAATAACAATTCATGAACATAAATTGATGTGATGAAATAATTTTATTGTAAAAATATTGCCATATTATATTCGTGATACATTTGATGCAAACAGAGAGATGAATAAAAATAAAAAATTTGACGAAGCCTGGGGATGACTTGCAGAATAATTGAAATTTTCCCACTACATCATAATATTATACATTCATATGTCGTAGACATACATTTAGGATTAGTAACAGTAGGTACTTAAAAAAGTGAAAATTAACAATTAACTAATTTCAGGGGGAAATTACGTTGGTCATTCTTTGGAGTTTTTCTAATCAATATTTGAGGAGTATAAAATTCATTTTGAATATAAGTCAGCCCTTTATTTCTCAATATTATTCCAATAAACTCTTAAATGAGCTTCAGATCCGTCACTGACTAGTTTATTATTTTTCTATGAGTTTATACTAACTTATTAGTTAAAATTATCATTGTATTAACTCAACTAATCATCCAGTTAACGTTAATGCATTGTGAACAAACAGTTTTCGAGAGTTTATTGTACTTACATAGTATTTTAATCGGAAATCAAGTATAATAATTAGCTATGAATATTTAAAAAAGTCAATTGTGGAAAAATTATTTATTTTTTTTTTGCGAATAATTTCAAAGATTCGAATTGTAATTTGTTTAATATAAAATAAAAAAATTAACTTTTTTTTAACCCAGTTGGTTAAGTTAATATTTTTTCAATTTTAATTTTAAATATAACCAGTTGAAATTCATTTTTGATAACTATTAAAATTCTTCCAATTTGAGTTAATTATATTCATTGTTCATATTTGTTATTTTATAACTTATTGGCAAATAATTTTCTTCTATCAATTATTTAAATATATAATAGAGGAATTATATTTTAAATATATATTAAAAGTTATTGTGAAAATGTAATAAATAAATAAAATACAAATACACGCTCGTATACGGTGTATGCATAATATACAAATCGAATATATTGTAAATTCAATATTTTCATTTAATTTTTATTCATAAACATTAATTGTCAATTATATCTTTGATGAAAAAAACTTTAAATAGCACTAGAACGTGGGGCTTTCGATGTAATAACATTAATATAAATGTATATTAGGATGGTTCTTTGTAATAGAAATAATAATTTTATCTCAAAATATTTTAGGCGATACTCTTAATATTTGTTCTAAAACATATAAAAATAAGGTGTGTAAAATGTAGTCACGATTGATCAACCTTAACACTTGCTACAAAAGGGTTAAATATCTGAACTTAGGGGAAGTTTTTCAGTTTTTTTTATTTATCTCAAAAAATATTCTACTTACCATAGAAGTGAAAAGAACTTTTAATATACAATTTTGTATTTTCTATAAATAAATATTAAGTATTTAAAAAATGTGAATAAATCTATTATTTTACAAGAAAATCAATAATTAATATAATGTGTACTATAGCCATCATTATTGGAGTTTTTTGTAATTTTCAGTATCTCCATCAATTGATTAAATATACAACTAAAAGTCTTATATAAAATTGATTTAAAACTATATTTTCTAAAAGAATGGTATTATATTTAAATATTGACAGATCAACCGTTAAGTTATATAGATGAATTTTAATAGAATTATTAACTAAGCAGATAAAAAACTGTATTATTATTACTGTATTTATAGAATATACCTAATAGTTATCATTAAATATTGGGCATTAAGTATTTGAATTTCGGGTTGATAAAATAAACCCTACACAATATTCTTGTGTTATTTTATTTCTTGCTATCCACTACCTAATTGATAATTGTCCCAAATAGGTATTTTTTATAATAATGTTATTACAGTAGGTAGGTACTTATACGTTTGGTGTTTGATTATTTCAGTATTGTTTTAAAATTTTTAACCATTATTTTAAAATGTCGCGAAAACAATTGTTTTTAGTTGGGATAATGAAGAAACATAAAATTGGTTTTTATGGTACGAGTAAAGTGGTACGTAAATAGAATATTTTTCGAGATAAATAGAAAAAAAATTGAAAAACTACCCTTAAATTCAAATATATAACCCTTTTGGGGCACATGTTAGGGTTGATCAATCGTGACGAAATTTTATACATCTCATTTTTATATAATATTAGAATAAATTTTAAGAGGCTCTACATCAAGTATCAAAACATGAATAATAAGGACCACCTTAATGTATATATTATTTTATATTTATGAGACACTACTATAGTTGTTCTTAATGGTATTATATATGTGTAATATGAATACGAATCACCTGTAGGTACGTAATCGTTTTGAAAAATACACACATAATGTATGACCAATTTTACGTGTCTGAAAATAAATAATAGCTAATTTGGTCATATTTCATTATAGTACAAAATAATCGTAAACTTTTTTTTTAATCGTGATAAATGCATATCGTATATTATAAAGATCAAGTATATTATAATAACCAATCGATACCTAGAAAAATTATCTTAAAGTTTTAAACAAACATTTTCTTTCAATATTTTTAAGTGATTAAAAGTTTAAAATTATTAATCAGTTCAATAATTGTAGGTATTATATATATTGTAGGTATATATTTATAATATTTCGCTTTAATTTAACTTCAAGTACTTAATTATCTTACTGGGTTTTAAATATATTTTCAGCTTGTAGGTTTTATAGGTGTAAAATAGTTTCTATACCTACATTAATTTTTCGTTAAATATATATTTTTGATTTATTTCTATTATTATATAATTATGTAAGTATAATTATTTGTTACATTGATTTTTCATTCAAACGATTGGGCTATATTAATAAAACTATTCCAAATATTTGAATCAATGTTTTTCAGATTATCAGAATATCATAGGTATATTATCTACCGTATAATGTACCTATAATATAAAATCGAATTTGTCCATCAAAACAAAATGTATTTAGCATATCTATATATTTAAGTAGATATATGATTAAAATAAAAATGTATACAAATTCAATATCTTTATGATTCATAATAAGAATAACTATATTTTTTTAGTAAATCTGGGTATTGACGAGTTAAAAAGTTAAATTTGAGTAATTTTTAATTAATCTATATTATACTTGTTTAGTGTATTGTATAGATTAAATAATTCACTCAATCAGCTACTTTTTTCCTAAAATTATTAATTATTTTCAGTTAATTATTATTATTATTTTAATTTTGTTTTTTCATTTCAAATATACCTATGTATTATATTATAATATATTAAATTAAACAAATTTAATAATGAATTTAATTTTAATTTTTCAATTACCTATGTTCAATTTATTTTTATTAGTTCAACTCATTCTACATATCAATTGAAATTAAAGAGTTCAAAAAATTTATTGACTTACTTAGTATAATAACTACTTAACTATCAAAAGATTTTATAATATATTTTTTCTTATGTATAGACGTACATTTACGCCCATAAACTCGGTTTTATAATGAAATACTTAATATATTACCATAAAACATGATTTGAATTTAATAATTTTATATTGTGCCAAAAAAGACAGGTTTTAATTTTTTGATTGAAATATATATATATATATAAACTTCGATTTTTTATTTAATTAATTTTATTTCTGAAAACCATAAACGCTGTCTTATAATATCACGAGGCAATTCTTATTATTCTCCAAAAAATAATTTATAAAAATGTACGTAAAAATTGTAAAACAATTGATTAATATTGAAATCATAATTCATCTATTTTTTTTAAATATTTTTCATTTTGTAATTTATGTAGAGATATTATATGAATATGTTATAAATCGGATTCTTATTAATTTTTTAAAATTATTTCAACACTTTTAACTTAACATCCAGCAAAATTTAACAATTTGGAACTGATATATAAGTAGTATAATTACCTATATGTAAATATATTATAGGTATATTATTATTATTATTAAGTCTCAGTATATTTATTAGAGGTGAGTCAAAAATCAATTATATAAAGTTAATTTAAAAATAACTTAACTTTTAACTTATGAATTCGTTAATACCCGGAATTGTATATATATAACATTGATATTCATATATTATGTAAGTAGTATAATGTTTTATATAATTATTATTTATAAGCTAAAAATAAACCTTAGTAATATATTGATAAAATACTGATTAATTCAACAAAATTTTTGTCAATATAAAGCTAACAAACATTTTTGTTCAATAACAATTATTTATTAATAGCTTTTTAATTTCTGTTTTTAACATACGAAGAAAAAATCAACAAAACCACTTTGTTATTTATAACGGTTAGGTGGATTTCATAATCATTTACGTATAGGTATTATCGATTATGCCTACCTAAGTATAATTAACTGTTGGAAGGATAAAAATAATTATTGTTTTAACAAAATGCATATCAAAATTTTATACTTATTTTATTGTTTGAATTTAATAGTTATTATCAAGTTCATAATTGATTGCCAATTTTACAAAATAATATTAACAATACATTTTTCGATCTAATAATATATTTATATAATTGTGATAAAATATTGTAGCAAATGTGCAAATTTGTACTACAAAAAATGTATTTTATTATTTTTACCAGTGTTTTTTTTCCGTGTACTAAACTTTAAAATTTGAAAATATCTGAAAATCGAATTTTTATAATTAAAGTAGTGGGTTATAATTTACTATATATATATATATGTATACAGCAGGTGATAGACTTTATATAGCTCGTGTTTTTTTACCCATCTACAATCTACATTTATTATAGTATTTTTGAGTCCGTTGTCTAGGTATCCACATTAAATGATATACAAATATACTATAAATAATTGGTAATATTTGTATTATACCTGTACAGTCGATAGTCACACACCTTCCTGTGGATTATTTTATCATAATAATTATTATACCTATATAGGTAGTTCATATATGGTATAGGTACGGTACATGGTACATCAATGGAATAATGGCGGGGAGTTGTACACTTTTTCGAAAAAAAAAAAATCAAAAATACCTCACATGTATAACAATATATTTTACCTATACATAGACATAAGGGAGTGAATCTAAAATAGTATATATTCTGCTATAAATTTTGTATCCTGAAAATTAAAGTGTGCACTATAATAATAATATTAGTTAATATTTTTCATGTATTTTTTATATTGAGGTAGAATAAGATATAGACGTATATGTACACGTATATATATATTATGTTACCGGAAAAATGAATAAAAAGTGGAAAAATGTATACCTATTACCTACCTGGGAATTGATTATATTTTAGGCCCTGATAAAAGATATTAATGGATATTTTCGTCACCTATCTAACTATTTTAATAATTAAACAAAAATTCAAAATTAAAGTTGTCGCGTATAAAATATTAATTTGCCAATTTGTTATTTAATTAAACTATTAAGTTGTCAAGTTTGTGCTAGGTGGGTATTTTATACTAAATTTAGCAGAATTTAATAATATGTATGATATTAATAATTTATTCTATTGAATAAATTGTATATAAAAACATAATTTACAAAACAATATACATACGATAAGATGAAAATGTTATAATTTTTGTACTTTCTCGTGAGTGTCTATTGAATAAATGGGCAGCATAATATTTTATCTCGCAGATTCGTGGATTTAAAATTTAAAATTTTCATCATTATTAGCATTTTATACGTTAATTTCTGTAAAAAAAATCACCAGAATTTTTTTCATTTAAGTATAAAACAAAACTAAACCGGTACCTTTATGCAGAAGAACTTTCAACATTTAAGAACGTTTTGAATCATTCACTACTACTCGTAGGTACAATATGGTATCTACATTAGTGTGAAATTATATAAAATAATAATATTGGGCATAAAATATTATATTTATATAATGTAATGTGTATATTATGGAATTTACCTTGAGTTTCGTCGCTGATGCTCAAAGCAATATATTATATGTGGTACGAAGACGAAAAATGAAAAACGTTATAATTTCGGCGAAAGCAAAAATATTAAATCTTATTTTCAAATATCATATAATCATAATATCATTCATTAGACGTGAAAATCGATAATATTATTCTTGAAAAACGATAAGGACGTTACTGTATATTTTGTAATAAAAGTAAATAAATAAAATATATTATCGACCCGGCTCGAGCGGCGACGGCGGCGGCGGCGGCTGCTTGTGAGCACGTGAGCGCACGACTACTGCACAGTATGCGCGTGCTGCGGACGACTAACTCGCCGTACAGTGCTCGGCGACGGCGGCGGCGGCGGGGACCTCACCGCTATATTATCACATATATATATATTTATATGTGATAACAACAACAACAACAACAACAACAATAATTATTATAATGATTACACGAGCCTCCGCCCCGTCCCCTTAATCATCCCAAGAATCGTATATAGGAGGGGGAAATTAAGCGATCCCTACCGCCACCGTCGTCGATAACGATAACGACGGAAAACCCTGCGCGCACAACCGCTGATGTACGTACGCCAATATAATACAGTGTGTCCCACGTCAAATATATCTCTCGCTGCACCGGCTAATGGTGTTTTTCAATACGATCTTTTTAATATTCAGTATAATAATACAGTATAATCTGTAAGAAATTCCAACTCGACGACGTACATTTAAATATGAAAATGTTGAAAAAGTCGTCCTGCAAATACCAATATTATGGTTGGTTCGTCGTCCCTTCCGCGCGTCCTCGGACAGGATAGCGTATTATTATTATTATTATTCTTATTATACTTCGTTTAAATCTGAAAGCAAACTGCAAAGATAAATCGTCGCATTCGAAAGACGATTCTGATCGGTATAATAATATAACCGTATATAATTTAAAAGAAAAAAAATAGTTTACCACGACAAATGTATTTGTTATTGTGTATAATTTCCCTACATTTATAAATGATTTCCGTTATAAAGAAGGTTTTAAGGAAACTACGGGAAAAATCGGAAAATTACCACATCAAAGTACAAATGTACAACCATCTTTCTACGAAAATAAATCTTTATACTCCAAACCCTTACTCGACTCCTTCTACCCGAAAAATTGTATACAGACTCAAAACAATAGATTCCTCGCTTTGTTCTGAATTTAAAATCCAAAAATTGTGATGTCAATAGAATTTTTAAACAATTTAAAATTTTTAAATTTTAAATTTTTCTAACTAATTTAACTTAAATGATTAGAATTGAGTAAAAATTACAAAGTTCATATAATGTTAAGTTTTTAATTTTCGTTAAGTTATGGAAAAAAACCAACAATAATTTATCTCATTTATTTAAATCGAAATCTATTCCTATTTTGATTTAAAGTTAACCATTATAAAATTATTTGAACTCCTTGATATTAGAGATATTATATACTCCTGAAATAAAATATTAACTTAATTCAGTTAAAATAAATTAATTCTTATGAAAAAATAAAAATATATCCATAATTTTTTCAAAAAAATAGAAATGAGATCCCAAATTTAATTTTAAAAATGTCGAACACTTACGTGTATATGACATATAATTATAAAAACGTTGGCCAGAAAACTGGTCAATCACCGATCTAAAAACGATTTTTCTTTTCGTATCACTTTCCAGTATTTTTTTTTTTTTTTTTTTTTATATTAAGTATGTAAGAAAATTGGAAAAATTGAAAACTGATTTCAAATAGATGAAATTTGTTATCATATAGCATTTTACACGAAAACTTCTCGTACAGAAATTAAAATAATTTTTAGGGGATTTTCCTCATAGAATTCTAAAAATATAGACAAGAGGTAAGAGAAACTTATCTTTATTATTGAATATTGATTATTACTGGTAATTAAATAAAGTGAATGACATATAAAATGTATTTTGAAATTATGGACTATTATATGGGCGATTTATCGTGCAGGACAGAATACGGCATGGTACAGTGTTTGAGAAGTTAATAAAATTAGTAAAGTTCATTAAGTGGATAAATTTAATGAAATTAGTGTATGTTAGCTCCCCCGCACTTTTTCTCCGTATAGTATTATTATCGTAACTTGCACGGACGAGTCGATAATGTAATAAGACGGCAAATTCGATTTCCATTCGTGTCGAAAAGTGCACTACTGGCAATTTTTGAAAAATAAAAATCACGTCAAATAAACGCATCGTTATTTGAAAATCGATTAAATATGTAATTAAAAAAAAAAAAAAAAAAAAAAAATGTGTATATATAATATATATCGGTTTGCCGTGGAGATAACAAACGTATAGGGTGCATTGTCTCAGGGGACGACTGGACGTCTTATAGGACACACTGTATGTTGCGTTGATAGGGCGCACGGCGGTGTGCCGCGGGGTCGCGAAGGAAGAAGATCGGCGAGGAAGCGAGAACGGCGAAACGCGAAAAAAAAAAAAAAAAAAAAAAAACGAAACGAACCGGGTGGGGAAACGGAAAAAGAGGGACTCGCAGAACCAATAGGATCCGTGGGAACATTCCACACTTGTGGCGGCTGCGGCGGCGGCGGCGGGGATTATAATATCGCTGCGCCGCCGACGCGGTCGCGCTCTCTCGCGAGTGTATATTATCACGTGACGTGCGCGCGCCGCCGCCGCCCGCGCGCGAGTACACATCACTACTACTACTACTACTACTACTACTACTATTACTACTACTACTACTACTATTATTATTATTATTATTATTATTATTATTATTATTATTATTATTATTATTTTTATTATTATTATTATTATTATTATTATTATTACAGTCGTTGCGGCGCGCTCCCCTTACCCCGTCCCGTCTCGTAAACCATTCATGCCTAAATCGGCAGTGGCGCTGACACACACACACACACACATTATATAATATACTAGTGTACATTCTCCGCGGATGGACGCCGCCGCCCCGTGGACGGACGGACCTTGGACGGTCGGCTCGGAGAACGAACGCGGTACGAGCCGCAGCCGGCGACCGTTCTGCGGCGGGGCAGCGGTAGTGGGCGGGGAACGGATTTCAAGGCGAACTCGCCGGTTCCCACGGTGTCTGTGTGTGTGTGCGCGCGCCGTTGTACATCACCAGTGCAAAGACTGTGGGAACTAGCGGCTACCGACGGCCGACTCTGTACGGCGGCGGCGGCGATCTTTACTCCAATTTTATTCGGGCCCATGCCCACACGTGGCCATTCGGTTATGCGACTGGGAAGTCGACGCGCGGACTGGGAAAGGAAATTGCCAAACCGCAAACGTAAATCCGACTTTAACGATTTTTTTTCGAAAATCCCTGCAAATCGTTGAACGCTATACCTATACTACACAGGTATAGGCCAGCTAGGTGCTATATAGGTGCTGTACAGTTGCCGACTTTTGTAGTATTTTTCGCTCATCTGGACCTTTTTTTTATTTTTATGAAGTATTTCAAAAGAAAATCGTCTCTAAAATTATAAAAAATTTTATGGCTTTTTTTTTTTTTTTTTGTTTCCCAAATGAAAAAATTTGATTTTGCCTAGCACAAAATACGCAAAATGTACGTAAATATACGAAAGACGCAAATATTTACCAAGTCATAGCGTAGAGGTGGGTTTTTTTTTTTTTTTTGGCGGTTAACGTCGTTTTTTTTTTTTTTAAATTTCACGATTTTCGAACACGGATTTTATAGGCTTTCAGACAAACGCATTGAAAAAACTCCGCACTCGAGCACAGTCAATATTCCCGTCTTTCATATTTTTTATACATTTTGACTCTGCGGCCATTACAAAAAGAGAGAAGTTTTAATCATATACGATGAGTCATAGTTATTGTAGAGCGTGAATGTGATTTTAAACAAATATCGTGATACAACAACAATGAAAAATTGTACCGACACATGACTATTTTTAAATCACTTTTAAAATATTTTTAAATTGTTGGATAATCATTTTTTTTATAAACCTTTATAAAAATTGCCTACACTGAACCCCTTAAAAAGTGGATGTATAGCATCTCTTTAAGAGGACGCCACACACATCCGTTTTCTATGAGGTTTTGTAAAGGCAATTTTTATGATATTTCAAGAAAAATTAAAATCCAACAATTAAAAAATATTTTAATATAGTTTAAAAATACCTACCTAGTTTAAAAAATATTCCTGCATTAATACCATTTTTAATTGTGGTTTAATCGCGGTATTTGTTCAAAACTTTAAAATATAACCATATGTTATATAGGTAGGTACTTACCTTTGTACTTGGAGTTTTTGTGGCTTTCAGAATGATCGTAAATCGTTAATATTGGCACCAAATAAAATAAGAGAACTTTTCTAACTTTTGACGGAGGATTATTTATTTATTTATTTACTTTTTTTTGTAAGTATTTTACATTTGTAATGGTCGATCCTTAAAAACGTCAATATTTTACAATTTTCAAGTACTCGTCAAAAATACAATACTAAAATCAAACAAAAATGACTGTCAAAATTCAATACATTTTGTCAACTTTTTATTGATATAAATAATATTAATCTGCAATTATTAGAGGCGATATAATACTTGAAGTACAAAACTATGTATTCATGGACTATTTTTCGGGGACATTTTTCTAAAAGAGAAAGCCATAGAATCCCCTTGACTCTACGATAACACGCACAAAAAATTTCGGGATTTTTTTTCGGAAAAAATTGAGGAGAAAACGTCTTTTTCCGAATCTCGGAAAACATGAAAAAAAAATAAAGAAATTGAAATGAATACATTTTCGAAAAAATCGTTGTTTTAGGATAAAATAAAAAAATAGTTAATTTTGATATTTTTGTTTAATTACTTCCGGTTTGTTTTTCAGAATGTCAATGTACAATAATTTTTTATTTAGGTTCCTTTTCATTTGGAGTTTCATTGGGTTTTCCATTTATTTCTTGAATTTATACTATACACGGGTGCAGATAGTATCACACTATATACATTTTATATACTCGTATCACAAATGTTACATTTAAAATTCACACCAAATTTTTTTGAGTATTCCAAAAAATATGTATAAATAATATTAAAAGGAAACAGTGGTTGTGTGAAGAAGAGATGTTTAAATTACGCGATTAAAAGAAAAAAAAAGATAATGCGGGAGTGGGTATTGACTTTTTAGAATGGATATTTGGTATTTTTGTTTTTAATAATAAGAAATGTATAAAACGATACGTAAAGGTAAAAAATAAAAATCCTGAGTAAATATTGGATAAGTATGTGTCTTTTGGATTTCAGGAATTCATGTAAAAATAATTTCTACTACAGGATAGTGCATACGACGTATATTATTATTATTTTATATTTGAATGCAAAGATAAATCATTGCATTCAAAAAACGATTATAATTCAGGTTCGGTATAATATTATTATTATAAACAATGAGAGTTATAAGGATGAAAAATTACTTTTCTAAAGTACCAACTATACGATGAAATTCCTATCAGAAACCTTTTTACTTCAAAAAACATATTCGATCGACTCCTAACAAAAAAAGTGTACCTATATTTGTATAAAAGTATAATTGTAAATAATGCTTCAAGCCTCTGGCATTATGGTTTTTCAATTTCAAATAATTTTTGGTCATTTTCGGTAGTTTTGTTTTACTTATAAGAAAACGGTTTGAAAATTCGAATAACTACATCTTTAAGTGCAAGTAGTAAATAGTTAAACTATAAGTTTTTTTATTATAAAACTCTTTACTTGAAAAATCTTACTCGACTTACCTGTATAGTTCTACACAAAAATGTGTAAAGTGTATACATATACATAAAAATAATTACATTTTTAACCAATACATTCCTTTCCATGCTCAAAATTTAAAAGTTCGAAATAAATCATAATAAAAAATCGAATAATAATTAAGTGTTTTGGTGGTTATGTGATTTTTTTTCGATTTATTTTACCGAACAATTGATATTTCGTTGTATTTTGTTATTTGATAAGAATACCCATTCATGTCCGGCTGATTGTAAATATATGTTCGCCCGTGTATCTCACAAATAGGTCTTTTAAAAATTGAATATTCTTTGAAAATGTCATTAAATAATGTAATAATCATCGTAATTAAAAAGCAAAAATTATACATATATCAAGCCAAAAAATATCGAGATACAACTGTGCAGTTATAGGGAAACGCTCAATAAATGTCACTTGAAAAAATATTCCCCAGAAAAATGTCTTCTTGAGTAAGTATTCCCAGATAATGTATATCCATAGATATATTTCCAGAAAAATACATCTTTAAAATTAATTTGATATGTTTATTATTTAAGTACATTTAAATCCAGTATTGAGAAAATTGAATCCGTTCACGTCCACGATCATATTTATTAAAGAAACACGTTCTTGTTAAGGTTCTTTAAAAAAATTAAAGTATTCATCTGTTCGTTTATTTATTTAATTAATTGCTAACGACATATACAGTTTTCTTATATTTACTGAAAAATTATGGTTATGATGTCGAAGTATGCCACGGAATTGATCGTTTGAGTATTATATTTTTATAATTATATATAAATCTAATAGGATTTATAGACAATATTTGTATTTTTTGAGTTAGTTCAAATTCTTTGAAAATATGAACGTCGTACAAGTCCACGTTTTATTTGAAAGAAATAGCGTGGGCGTTCGAGAGTCGTTTACAAAATAATTACGTATGTACGTATATGAACTTGAACGTAATGAACGTCGTTCTTTCCAAATACTATATTTAACCACATAGTTAAATTATTTAAAGTATATTAAAAAAATATTCTTTTACCGATACATATAAATATAGATTTTGTGTTTATAAAATAATAATTTACAAACTAGGTATACAAGTATATTCTTGGTGATAAATGTATCAGGTAACTATTCGGATATTGGAATTTTCTTAAGAGACGGTTTATCGCAGTTGGGATATGGTTTGATTTAACCTTTGAATTTTAATTTCAACCCTTAACAAGCAATAACCTTTATACTCGTATTATACTTTTAAAACGTATGAATTCATCATACTTTGAACTTGAAAATAATTTCTATCTTCGAAGTTTGTATTGAAAAAGTCATCTCATAAAAGTACCATCCTGATTACATGTGCTACTAAAATATTGATACACGTGTAACGGATTGATTCAAGTGGAAAAGTTACTCAAAAAAACAAAAATAAAATTACAATTCAAATATACACCGTTGCATAACCAATAGATACTCCCTCGTATCGCTTAGAATCGCTTATATCGCTGACAAGTTTCACTTTATACATTGGTTAGTAAAAAAAAAGACTACTAGAATTCATTAAAAAAAAAGTATCTTTAAGTGATAAAAGTAGGTATATCCGTATAGGTAATAACTTACTAATAATATAGGGGTTTTCGTTTTATTTTCAAAAATTGCTGTAGACCGCCAAATACAATCTTGATAAATAGGTGTTTAAAAATCAAAATTTTTTAATAATTGTTATTTTATCTATATTATTTTAACACTTTTTTATTATAATACACTAGGGTGACCATATTTTGAAAATTATAAAAAAAACTGGACAACAATCAAAAAAAGTGAATCGTAATCATTTTCTACCGATATTTTCGTAAATTGGTAAGAAAATGGTAAATAGCAAAAGTCAATTTGCGTCAATTTTCTGTCAAAAATGTTTTGCCAAAACGGTAGATTAGCAAAAAAAAACTTATATGGGACCTTTCTTCTAAAAGCGGGACAAAATGCGTCTCGCTTAAGGTTTGTCGGGACAACAGGACGTAATCCTCAAAAACGGGACAATCCCGCATAAAACGGGATGTATGGTCACCCTATAATACACATATATTTTTGTTTTGAATACTTATATACGAAAAAATCTCGATAAAATTAATTTTTGATCATTCTGTATAGTGTATATAATATGTATAAATCACCACCGCCTCCACAGACGACTTGGTCGTTTTCTGACTATAATAATATAATATATTATATACGATGTCTGTACTTACGATAATTATTATTATTATTGTTGTTGTATCCGCTTCTGCTTCTTCACCATACCTCCTACGACCCCCCCCCTCGTTCCCACACATCATCACAAGACCGATAATAATTGCAAAGACGTATCCTGCCATCCTGCACGTTTAAGGATATGGTTGTTTATATACGTCGTTTACAGGTTAAGAGGCCAATGGACTTGTTATAATATAGTGAATAAAACTTAGATACTCGTATATAGGGTGACCGAATTGAAAATTTGACTAGAGTAAAACAAATATTGTCTTAGTAAAAAAAAACATTATAAAATACATGGTAAAACAATAATAATTATGATTTAAATCGTTCTTTTTTTTGTAATTTTTCTTTTTAATTAATTTTTGTAAAGACTCAAAATTATTTTCGAAGATTTCGTGCCAAAATTTAAAAAAAAAAAATTTACTATAATAGAGAATTGAAGAATTTTTGTTACTCCATAAAAAAAACAGTACAAATACAATACAAGATGTGTTCCGCGTTCATATACCTATATACATTAACTGGACAATTTTGTTTTTATTCTGTTGCACTATCGTTTTTGTACATATATTATAATTTGATCGCTAAACCAACAATCGACCACAAACGTATAAAAAACAACATCATGAAGTTATCAAAAATTAACATAGAAACACAATATTTATAAAAAAATGAAAATATTATTATTTTTATCATTACTGTTGGGAAAATAACTGTTTTTACTGAAAAAATTGCAGTTACTCATATTATTTTATAATGCGAAATATACACAACTGCACACTATATAGAATATTGTAAGTATTTTACAGCGAAATTGTTCAAGGTTTCAAGAATCCATTATTAGAGATTAAGAGACCTACATTATGACGTATAAATATGATGTCGTTGTCGTATACGCCATAAATTTGAAATTCAATTTTTACATAAAAAATGGTTTCTATTTCCTTGTCAATAAACACGATCTTAAAACAGAATAGTGGAGCAGTGTATGTCTTAAACTTTCTACTGAAAAATATGTATTGACCTTATAGATTTAATAGCTATTGATTTGACAATGTTGTTTATTTATTTTTATTTCTCTGAGTAACTTTTCCATCATAAGGAGTCGAATAGGACTTTTTGAATGTATATGCAAAGGATAGAAAACTGGTTCTAAATTGTACTTTGAATGTGACATTTTTCGATTTTCCTAGTAGTTTTCTTAACTTTGAAGAAAAACTATCTTCTATACGGTGTATGACTACACGAAGCCGGGTATGACAGCTAGTTTATTATATTTAAAATATATTTTAAAAAGAGCTTTTTTAATAGTAAATTAATTCTATAGTTTATATTTTAGAAAGGTCAGTTTTTAATTTTCCCTAAGAAAAAAAATTATACCGCTCAGAATCGTAATTATCGAATTCAGTGATTTATCATTTCTTTCAAATCTAAAATAATAATACTACATTATCTTGTCCGAAGACTGAAGGTAAGATTGACCAACATTTGTACCTTACATTCTACATAAAGTACGAAATGATTTCTTGTTTTTTTTTTCGGACTTTCCATCAATTTTTAACTCATCATTTGTCGGTTAAAATTATTGGCTTTGCAAAATTATAAATGAATAACCTTATTTATTTATTTATTTTATCAGTATAGTAAAATTGTTGACTTATCTATTTTATATTTTATAATTTAATAGGTTTTGGTTCATACCTGCTTGCAATAATAAGTTGCATAATTCAAAATTATAATTATAAGTATTCATAATATTATAAATTAATATTAAATTTTAGATTATACAATGATGTGTTTTTTTTTTTTTTTGTATATAGGTATACACTTTTCAGGAGTTGAGTAAAAGTTTTGGAGTAAAGGACTTTTTTGATAATAAATTGGTTCTAATTGGTAGATTTTTACAGAAAAAATCATTTTTTGATATTCCCATTAGTTTGCTTAGTCACAAAGAAAAACTACCTATACCTAATACTGTATGCAGTATTTTATAAATTTTAGGGGAAATAATAAAATAACGAATAAAAATTGTCATGGTAAAATTAGATGTTAAAGGTCGAAGGTAATATTATTTTATTTAAATAGTTTAAAAAATATTCAAAATTATTATACTGAACTTCGCTCAGAATCGTATTAAATGTTATGATTTATCAATGCTTTCAAATACAATACACCAGAGGCGTCATTTGGAGGATAGCAGAATGTGCGACAGCACCACTAACTAAAAAATGTTAATAATTGGCGTTCCATTAATACTCCAATGCACAGTAAAATTAACTTATATATCATGTATTATGTATTCATAAATGACATGAATATTAATTTTATAATATATTTTTTAGTAATGTTTTTATAATATTTTTTTAAAACGGCTCCATGAAATGTTAAAATTGATCTGTCTAAAAGCTCGCTCACCAGGAGAAAAAATTGAAATGATACCCCTGCACTAGACTTGGGTAGTATTCCGAATATTTGAAAGTGTTTGAATATTTTTTAAATAGTTATTTCTTGAAAAAAAAAAAAAATACTTTTAAGGTTCCGATCATATTTCAAAAATATGTATCTATTGGTATGTATAAAAGTAATATACCTATATATACGAGTATATATATATTATTATTTTTTTTTTTAATAATATTAAGTATTATTATATCGATGGTCCGTTTAAAATCGTTTTATAGAAAGAAATGATTTATTATTATCCTTTCAAATTCAGTATATCCGACATCAATATCCCACCCGATGAGTGAAATACTTTTTTTTAAATTTTCGAAACGGAGCAATGAAATCATCAAGCATAAGATTACGGACCAAAGGTGTGAGGGGCATGGAAGGTATTTATATTTTTCATGATTATCCTTTTGTTTAGAAAGAGTAGGTATACTCAAACAGTTTTAAAAATTCCATCAATATATTAAGAAGTCAAACACAAATTAAAATAAAAACAATTGTTCTGTAAATTTTAAATGTTTGTGTTTTTCCTGTTCTTTTAATTTATAAAATTTACAACGAAGATACTTCAAGCAAAAATATATATTTTAATCATTCCATTATGTATAGAATATAATATGTTTATTCTCGAGACATGACATTTTCTGCACAAGATTTAAGAGGTTAATATTATAAGTACAACGTGAAATTTAGACTTTACTTTTGGATTATTTTTCGTATAATGTATTTGCATAGTTTATATGTTTAACTTAACATATTACATTATTCAAAACATAGTTATACTCGTATCAACTTTTCATATTCCCCCATGTATAAAACATTGTTAATTATGTCACTGCAAAATATGCAAAATATGAAATTGTACGTTTCCATTTCCTTTTATATTATGACACTGAAACGGTGCGCTACTAGTCCAGTATTGGTTTTCAGATCATTTGATGTACGAAAACAATAGCTAGTGTATAATTTTAGACTTCCGGGCCCCATATTATAACATATTTATTAATTAATATTCGATTATTATAATTCAATTAAAACGTTTATGAATGGGGGATCAATATATACGGGACAGGACGTCAAAAAAAGGACAAGTTCCCATATAGATATAGCTATTATAAATATTATATATATATATATATATGTATAATACGACTGACGACCCTAAATGAGTCTTAATATGGCGGTCTCCCGGGTCGGAGACATTTCGAAAATATTTACACGATTATAATATATTATATGGGAAGGGTGGAGGCCGAGGGTATACTCACTGAGAATAATTTTTCCACGGTGTTTTATACTATGTGTGTGTCGTATATTATAATAATAATTGCGGTTTGAGACGCCTTCGTGGTCTCGTCCTACCACATTTATTTAATATATACCTATATAATATGTAGGTAATATTATAGGTACCTACCTGGTATACATATATTGGTTTATACCACGAATGTGATGAGCCACGGGGGTGCTTATAGCATCCGACCAAATTCAATATAAATATTAAATAATATATAGGTACACCTTTCTTGTGTATTCTTCGTTTTTCGTAATATACGATAATAATATGTTATAATGGTCATTCGACGGCATGTATAAGGTGCAGACCCGATCGTTTCGATATGATAAAATCACGCGTGAATATTGAACTAACTTCGACGACATGGAAAAACAATATAAATATTTTAAATAAAAAGATATTTTTGATTAAAATTTACTCATATTATTTAATTTAAAGTTTCGAAATAAAAGTTTAAAAACAAAACCTGTATAAATGTTCATATTGATGGTGCATATATGATATACCATTATAGTACTATTAGATTCGTATTGAAATTACATCTAATTCGTGAAAAAATAATAAATTAATATTTCATTTGTATTTTTGGTTTTTACAAAATATTTCATTTGTTTTAATAATAACATTATTTTTTTTCCCCATATTAAAAAATTCTATAAACGATCATTCTAAAAATAAATGGTTTATTTCTATATAGGTACTAATAAATAATGTGTCAAATAAATACTAATGCTATATATGTAATAGATATTACATATGTAGTTTTACATTACCTATGTAAGATCAGACTTGTAAAGTACTTAAATATATAAATACTCGAGTAAAAATGTTTAAAAACTTAAAAAAAATACAAAATTTTGGTATTCGGAAAAAAAATCCCCCGGAAAAAAGCCCCCAAAAAAATTTACGGAAAAAAATTCACTAAATGGAACTTACTACAAATCCGTTTAACGAATCTAATAATTTTTAAAGCTCTCTATGTGTGTACGAAAAGAAAGCTTACGATCAAATGTGACTCCAAAATCAATAATCTTATTACTAGCAGAGCTCAATTGGGTATGAAATTTTTCGATATTAAGTTCAAATCCCAGGTTTTCGACCCAAAAGACAACAGTTCTAAGATTTTCCTAGAACAGTTGGCAGTCATGAACAGAATTTACTTCAGAAAATAACTTTAGATCATCCACGAAAAGTAGGAACTTGCAATTTTTAAGAACTCTTTTGACACTGTTAATGAAGAGTGAAAAAAGAAGAGGAGATAGATATACACCTTGAGGTACCCCTGAAGGAACATCAAATATTTCAGAATTTACACCAAATACCTTCAAATATTGCTTACGATTAGTTAGATATAAAAAAAACCAAGACAATAGTGATTTTCCAAATCCCCAATTTTTAAACGTTTGCTTTCATAGTATGGTCAACTTTGTCAAATGCTTTCTCAAAATCTGTGTAAATTACATTTACTTGTTGCCATGTTGTTCATCAACTAGAATGTCGTTAGTGGTCAGTTAGATACGACGTAGGATAAGTGACTCAAAAAGCTTACCAATGTAGCTAATAAAAGATAAAGGCTTATAGTTAGTGACTTTCGGAGCCTCCCGAGACTTATAATTGTTGGTCGAGTAACTTATGAAACAGACGCTAAAACAGGTAACTCAAAACAGATTTTAAAGCAAACGGAAATTCATCAGATAAGCTATTTGAATCTATAGATTTAACATACTTTAGCTTAACAAACACTTTCTCAACTTCATTGACATCAAAATAGACATTGCTTGGAAGATCGTAAACTAAATGAGGAGTATCAGTAAATCGACAGGCTGTGTTGGGTTGGACCTAGATGGATCTGAAATGTTGTGAAAAATCAACAACTTTCTTACTATTTAGCTTTCTCGATTGATTTGATAAATATTCTATAGCAGGTTTTAGAATTAGACTTATATTTAGCACGGAGAAACGAGAACTTTTTATAGTCATCCAGTTTACCAGAAGCTTTAAAAACCGCACGAGCTCTTCTTTTTTGACAAATTAAATCAATAACTCTATTAGAAAACTGGAAAGTTTAAGCGTGTATATGTTATACGTGGCACATATTATAGAATCGAAGTGTGTAGAGTATCATACAGTGTGAATGCCGCCGAGTTTGGGTCGGATGATGATATAATTTATAAATAATTAAAAGACAATAAGAACTCAGAAATACATGAATAATTAGCTTTACAGAAGTCGAAATATGAGTGAGACTCATTAAAAATGGTGTATAATTAACTAAGGAGTTGATAGAAATAAATAAAGAAGGATGATAACGATCCTTAGTTACTAAAGAAGTATGGGAAACATAAGAAGAAAGAAACAAAGATGCTTATATAAAGAACTTAAAGAGTTAAATACATTATTGATTTGAAAAAAAATTAAGGAACACGAAAGTTTCAGGAACAACTGAACAAGGTAGTTGGTGATGAAGGTAGCTGATGTACTAGTAGAGGAATAAATGACACCGCGATAATCATTTGACTAACTAAAGTTAGGAAGATTAAAATCGCCACAAAAAATAAAAGTATATTTTGTATAAGAAGAAAGTAAATTTTGAATTGTACTCGTATATATTTCATATGATACAGAAGGGAAACTGAGATGCAAATATATACCACCGATTAAAAATTGTTTACCGCTAGCGACAAAATTAACAAATATTTGTTAAATACTTACATCTTTAATACGGATCTCGCATGACGATATTAGAATTGGTGAATAGATGTGGAAGCGTAGACAAATCTTTACTTTATATTGTACAAATTTAACTAATTTATCAATTTATTTTATTTTATTCTTTGTTCTACCACAGATGGCGTTTTTTTTTTATATTTATCTATAGTATTCTCCTCAGTTCATGTTAGATATATGGATACATAAATAATATAAATGAAAAAAAAAAAATGTTTTATTATGTACTGAATTGATAAAAATGTAATATATTATTTTATAAATTTACTTATAAATAATTAACGTAGTTACTCTTAAGCAGCTACAAAATTAAATAACGAAGGTATAACCCGTCCAGTTCATCTGCGCCCTTGGCGACCGTTACATTTTTTAATTTGTAGGGATTATTAAAATTGTGGAAGCACAGATATGTTACCTACATATTTTTTTTTGAGTTTATACTCCCCGCAAAATACGGATTACCCAATAATATACGAGCGTCTCATTGCAGCATATTTTTGGCTGCGTGCACGCACATCATATCTGTTATCAGTAATATTGATTTAACATACATATATATATATATATATATATATTAATATGTTAACAACGGTGATAATGACTTGATGTTATCACAGAATAATAATAGCCCGCCAAATTTGAATTTAAAGTGTATATTTTATACATAAATATTTAAATTTTTATATAAGAAGTTTTTTCTAATTATATTTATTAAATTTATTAACATTTTCTCAAAATGTATTATTCTTATATATAAAGCTTACCTAACTTGGTAAAGTAAATATTTAAATATATCTTTTTTAATCCATCTATTATTATTTTTCAGAGTCATACAATTTTATATACATTTTAGATAAAATATCGTGGTCATGATAACAGATAAAATGTGCGCGCACGCAACTAAAAAATATGCTGTAATGAGACGCTCGACTTTCGTTACAATACTACACAACACTGTTTATATCAAAATATCATATTATGTATTTATATAACTACTTATATAATAACTAATAATTACAAAATAACAATTTTAAATATTATATTATATTCAATTATATGGCAGCTATAATTGTTATATTGGAGTCGGTCATAATTATAGGTACATGGGATAATTATCTTTTATCATCTGTTAGAATATAATTTTAATTACCTATTCAATCATTACATAATAATTATGAGTATGTAATATATATAGTTATAGTATACTATATAGTATAATGTAGTTAAATATTTTATATTGACGTATAAAGATAATTTGGAAAGACAGAACTAAAACATTAACTACCTAATTAATATCTCTTAGTATTAGTGTCGCCATCAATCAATATTCGGAAGTGGATTAAAAGGAAGTAACATTACAAAGAGAAAACTAGGGACAAGTATGCTGGATGGTCTTAAAGCTCGAAGCCATGAAAGAAATAAGATAAATCATTATTTAAAGTTTATTAATACAACACAATCCGTGATAATATATTTTATCTGCAAAACTATTTAAAAAAAATTCAAGTTTAACGTAAATAATAATAAACACAAAACTGAAATAAAAAAAAAATAAAAATAAAATAATAAATACTTACATATTTCATTAAATAATCGAAGTGGTAATATTTAATAAACATGAATAATATGATCATAAAAATCGTCGTTACCGTCCGTAAAGCAATGAAATCAAAACCAGAAATACATTTATAGACAGGCAAATATTAAAGATATATATTTTACATTAAATATAAAACATTCTATCCCTCCAAAAGCAACGATATATTTTTAATTTAAATTTAGAACCCTATGTTTGTTTTTTTTTTGGATATTTATTACATGAATTTAATTTCTTCAGATTTTTCATAGTTTTTGAGATTCCCTCCGAAAACCGATTCTATTACATTATATTACCTAGGTATACAATACTTGGACAGTATTTTGGATCGGAAGTTTTTTTACGACGTATTTCAATATCGGACTCCTCGAATAATAATATACAATAGTTTTACAATACACGTTATTATTGCATGAAATTGAATAGGTCGATACACGTGTACTTACCTACCTAATTACACATATCTACAGAATAACTGCATCTAAAATAAACCTATTATAATCCGTAGAACTAAATTAATAACCAGCTATTTAATCCAATCGTAATATTTCAATATACGCAATGAGTACGAGACGAGATTAAATTCAAAATCATTTAAAACGGGTACTATCTGAGTTAACAATCTGTTTAAAAAATAAATGTTTAATTTCGAGTAGATATACCTAAGCCTAATTAACAAATACCTAAGGGCTAGGACCTAGGCGTGTAATAATTGGACATACCGGATGATCCTATCAACGGAAAACACTAATTTTCTCAGCCAATTTTTCTGTTTATAAATATTTATTTGTAATAAAATTAATATTATTTTAAATAATTATATCTATTTCTTTTTCTAAAAATTTTTATTCATTATCTTCAATTAATATTAATTATTCTCAAATTAAATCTTTATTTATTATATATCGAATTTTTTTAAATAGGTAGTACCTAACCGGCAATATTTTAACTTTATTGTGAAATGTTAATGTAGGTTCACCTATCTTACAGCAGTCAGCACTTATGCATATTAATTAATAAATATTTATTTTTTTTGTCAATATATTATGAATGACGTCGGATCGAGAGTGCTAGTGGTTTTACAATGATGTTTATTTAATGTGGTTAATTGTATTTAATTGAATATTTGAATGTATTTGATGTTAATAAATAGGATTATGTCAGTTTTATATAATCTACCTGAAGTATTATATTACTTTAAAGCCTTGGGGATTATTATTCCGAGGGATTATTATTCCAGGATTATTATTCCGGGATTATTATTCCGGGGATTATTATTCCGGGATTCAAATATTATAGTTGAACATTTTATAATGTCAACATATTACATTTATATTATATAATATCCATTATCGGAATGAACATTCCATTTTAGCTACTTTTTTAAATTACAATAACTCTGAAATCGCACTCTAGTATAGCCAACAAGTATAATAAAATATAAACCAAATAAATATATTGGCCAATTTCAGTGGTTTGAATCTAAAATGTCATTATACACCGTATAAGTATGTATATAGTGTATGGCTACATACATCATTTAGAAGGAAGTTTTTCTTCTTCCTTAAGGAAAATACTGGGAAAATGGAAAAATGCTACGTATACGGTACTATAATATATAAAGCCGATTTCCCATCGATATCATACCAACGCCAAACACTAAAGCTATTCCTCGGCTTCTTCTGAAAATTTTATTGTAGAAAAATAAAATAAATATAATTGTAAAATTGATATTATAGTAATATTAGTACATATACCTAAAGTGTTTTCTATGGAAATTATCGAAAACATTGCGAAAATTCGCCGTTGGATTTGGAACAAAACAATATCATACGGTTTCTGATAAGTGCGATAAAATAATATGCTATCGATTGATAACGTTCGTTTCGTGTTTTCACGTTAAAATAATAAAAAAATAAGTTCGGTACATGAGCATAGGAGCATATCCTTTTATATCCTTATGGCTTATTTTCCTAATTTATATATAATATATTTTACGATTATAAGCCTACATAATATTATGGTACTTACCTATGTAATGTAATATATAATGATTTTGAATTTTCGATTTAATTTATAAAAATTGTATTGTATTAATAACGTGTGTAGGTATATAGGTTATATATTATATACTGTTAGACGAACAAAGTAAATCAAAGTCGAGCAGGTATACACGTATACACGCCAGACTTCCTGCTTTTCAAACTTCTTTATACGAAAATTACATTTAATTATACATAATGTTGGATTCCGAATTCTTTCTTTTATTTATTTCTTACTGTTTTTTTTTTAAATGTAATAAAACGACTTCCGCCGATGCCTTCTTTATTCTTTGCGACTATATTTTATTTCTATGAGTATAATATAATATTATATTATAGTATGTTAGTTTCTATTATAACAGGAAAATATACGTTTAAAGATGTATTTTTCGATGAGAATATGTACACATAATGCATATTATATACGTGTTGGAACTTTAGTTGCTTAGCTAAGCACGTAATTAAATTTAAACTGTATAATACTACACTACTTAAGTATACATTAAAAATGTAGTTATTCATATTATTATACTTATAATATAGGTATATAATTTTTCAAACACGGTATACTTATAGACGTGCGCAGGCTTACTTGAGGTAATAGACGAGCAGAATTTCTAAAATTCCAAAATCTATTTCACTTAAGAGAACACTACACACCCGAATTTTTAGGGGTTTTGTATAGGCAATTTTTATGAAAATTTAAGTACAATTTAAAAATATTCAATTATATTTTAAAAGTAATTTAAAAATAAATAGTCATTTGTTAGTACCATTTTTTATTATTGTGTTATCGTGATATTTGTTAAAAATCACGTTCACGTTTTATAACTACAATTTTTTTCTATATAATCGCAGACTCAAAATGTATACAAAATATAGAATATGAGAATATTTACTGTGTTCGAGCGTGGAGTTTTTTTTTCAATACCTATATTTTTTTTGAAAGCCTAAAATGTTTCGTTTCGCTCGTCCGCGTTCTAGCCTTTTCTCCGAGCTTTCGACGATGAGAAGAAAAAATGCGATATAAATTCGCTGTCCATTCGTTATCACTTTACATTTTCATGCTATAGAACTTCCGAACTTCCGAAATATGCTTTTGGGACCTTTGGCGACGTTTTTCGACGTCGCGGACGTTGCATTCGCTTTTTCCGGACGTTTTAACGATCGATCGAACGTTTTTTGTCTACCGATCGTACACGTCTGGACGGCACATTCGTTCCGAATATTTATAGGTATATTATGTGTCGATATGCGGTGTCGTACGTTATCTGAATATTTCAAATACAAGAAATTTCGACTCGATTTCTCATATCGATTAAGTATCGGGAATGATAGATTAAACGAACTTTCGATACGGGTAGGCCAGTTAGGTTATACACATTATGTCCATAATTTTTTTTTTTTTATATATTCTGTTCAATAATTTTATTTTTATTTTTCAAGAAACGATTTTTTGACTAGATGACTACTGGATAGTTACGTATGTACGTACTCATTTTCCAGTAACAAATTTCATCAAGGTGGTACTTTGAAGAAAGTGTTTTTTGTAGGGAAACATATCTCCCAAAGTAAATAAACGATTAATTTCTATACGAATTGCTTCCCAGCCATATACTGGATGTCTTATAGAGTTGCCTCCCGGATAAATCCTTAATCCTAAAAAAGATCCTAACAGATAACAAATAAACAATTATAATAAACGTATTTTTTTTTAAATGCGGACCAATTAAGTCTAAAACTTTTTTGTTCGAAAACCCTTTAAAATGATAGTAGGTATAGGTATATTTTCAATAAAATTTATATGTATTAAAAAATTTAAATTTTACCGGATACAACTCATGTGGACATTTTTACGAGTAAGACCTGTTTGCGCCAAAATAAAAAAAAAAAGTTAATCAACTGTTTTCCCATTTAAAAAAATATATTCGAAAAATTGACTTTTTCTACTATTTGCCGACCGCGTTCCAAAGTATTTTTTTCTCACTCCCCCCTCCCCTCGGAACGCCCTGTGTGCGTTTGTTGTGAAACACCACGTCGAGGAGTACTCAAGTAACAGGTCAGTTTAAAAAAAACGTTCAAATATATTTGTCGCAAACGAACTATGGTTAAAAGTAATATTTTTCTTTATGTGCAAACAGTATTTCCCATTTTTAGAACGCAAGTCATAGATCACTTTGAACTCAGCTATAGACTATATTTTTACATTTACCCATCTATTTACAATTAGGATGGGAGAAAATTCGGGTATGTTGAGGGGCAAATAGTATGCTCTGATTTTTTTTTTTCGATTTAAAAATGTATTATCATCGTAATAGGTAAACCTATTCGAAAATATGTAGACGATAGACATTTGACATAAATATACAGTGACATAAAGAATCGTTTAATGTACAACGTGCCATCAGTTAACGAACAACGCGTATTTATTGCATATTTACCGATTAATTTTTACGCAAACAAGCTTATATATATATATATATATATATACCGAGTTCAAATTTTCAACCGTTCCAGCACGCGAAACATATATAATACGTACCTATATATGGTAATAATTATGTACACCCGTCGAGTTATTGGTATTTTTCGGTAAAATAAAATATCAAGCGCGTATTATTTCGAACACGAATATATCACACTCGGGTATATTTTAAACGTTACATTCTAAAGGAATTCTCGAAAGACTATATTATATGATAATAATATAGGTATTTATTGTAAGGTAATATTGGTAACAGATCACGAGTAACCCATATCAACCGCGATGAATGATGAGTCGAGTGTATAGGACCTTATACGCGACCATTAATATATTATATTATATTATATACGTACATGCACCGACGTCGTGCATGTGTCCCACGGAGAGAGAGAGAGAGAGAGTGAGAGAGAGGGTCATTTTTTTCCCACACCCTGTGTGAACATTATTATTATCCGAATAATATTGTTCGTTTGTACGTGTACACTGTATATTTTCGAGAGGGTCTCGTTAATGATTAACATATTATGTAAACCATTAAATCGAAACCATTGAAATTTATTATACCCATTTAACGATCGTATATTCGTACACACATATATATATATATATATAAATGTGTATCGAACTGAAAAAAAAATACGTGTATAGATTATAGAAAAAAAAAAAAAAGAATAATAATAATAATAATAATAATACAAATGTTTACATTTAACCATTAAAGAAAAAAAAAGGAAAACCTGAAGAATTCTGGCTGCTGTACAATATATTATTATAATACGATGTTGCAGTCGGTTATTCGAGTGTTGGATCGCTTGACGGTCCGTGTGTGTGTGTCTTAACATCCTAATTATTACACTATGATAATAATTAGTGTCGCTCGTCGTTCTATTGTAACATTTGAAAACGACGATAAATCATCGAAAATTCGAATAAGGATTTTCCGAACGATATTAAAGTGTTTTTCAAAACCTCGGCCTGCCTGGGATTATCATAATTTAGGGCGTAGGACGTTTGCGCATCGCTATTGTTAAAAATTACCTTTTTATAGGCCGTTTGCGCATTGCTTTTGTTGAAAAATTCGTAGGCCGTTTGCGCATCGCTATTGTTAAAAATGACCTTTTTATAGGTCGTTTGCGCATTGCTCTTGTTGAAAAATTCTACCTTTACATATAAATATCCAAAGATCGATAAAATCGATATCTCAGTTCTACCAAAATCGTTATTAATTGGTTAATATTCCAAAAAAAAATAAAAAAAAAATTACGAAATTATATTATTTATCTCAGTTTTACTAAAATCGTTAATATTACAAAAAAAAAAAACAAAATTACGAAATTATTTAAATTATATATATATAAAACATTCATCTCAATGACTAGAATCGTTAATAGTATTGGTTAATATTACACAAAAAAATTACAAAATTATTTACAATAAATATTATTTTTAAAT